>CAKOGF010000236.1:0-13409 GCA_933228935.1 Pemphredon lugubris
GACAATGGGGTGGAATGCTTGACCCTCTCAGTTTTCTATGGAGTAGAAACAGATGACCTCATAGGTACAGGAGCCCCAGTTGACCTTTTTGAGATTCTCCTGTTCCTCCTGCATTTTGGTGATTCTAAAAAATATGGTCACTAAGTAGCTTGTTGGCTGTGCTAGGATAGATGTAGTGGTGTTCACCTCCTTGCTCTACAGTAAGTGTTGACATGACCTAATCCACATGTGGGTTGTTCTTCTTTAACCAATCCAGGCTGAGGACAATGTTATAGTGTGTGAAGTTCAGGACTGGTGCTCTGATGGTACTGTTTATCTTTCCTAGTTGTATGGTGAATGGTTTGGTCTCTTGTGGATGGGCAGCAAATGACCATCAGCAAGATCAACCCTTTTTATACTACTAGGAATGGTTGGCAGTTTCATAGCCTTGACAAGCTTCTAGTTCTCCAGGGAGCAATCAGCTCCTGAGTCTAGCAATGCAAGTCACTTGTAAGTTTGAAATTGGAAAGGATAGGACATTAGTTTATTGCTGTTATTTGCGGCAGCAAAGAGAAAAGCATTGTCAGAGGGTAATTCACATATGATGATTTAATCTACCTCTCAGGGATTAAACTCTTGCAAGACAGGTTGCAAGTTGTTGGTTGAGGCAGGGGCTTGACTCGCTTATCAAGTCCCCTGGTTGTTTCCTGAATCTTTGTGGTCCTGGGTTGAGCTGATACAGAAGTTGGTTTGATTACTTTGTGCTGCGGAACCTGAGGACTGAGGACAATTGTATGGTTTGTTGGCGTTCTGTAAACGGCCAGGCTGAGAGGATTGAGATTTCTTGGCTTGTGTCTTTTCTGAGTGAGCAATTTTTGGTATGTTTTGTGCAAGGAGTCCCGTGGTACCTGCAGCCAACTCAGCCTCATTATATGTGCTGTCCCAATTGACACAGTTGCGCATGATCATGTGTCTTTGGAACATAGGACTTAAGGCCATCCCAAAAAGACAGAACAGTAGAGGGGCTGTCAAAAATTATTTCAGGTGGGGCAGAACGTTGCAGTTCTTCCCATGCGTGAATGTAGTCTTTAACATTCCCTGTTTGCTTTAGTTTACACATCTCCCAGGCTACTAGGAACTCAGACATTTGTTTCACAAATTTTGGCCAGGAAGGCCTCTTGGAACCCATCCCAGGTTTGGTCGTTGGGGCGGTGTATTTTCATGCTATTCTGCTGACCAAAGAGCAGCAGCCTCTGAAAGACAGATGGCCACTTTGGGGATCCAGAAGCGTCAAGCACACTACATCTGTTTCAGTTTGTTTTTTGCAGCTCTTAGCCAGGTGTTGGCATTCTCTGTACGTAGACCAGAGAAGAAACCAATCTCTGCCAGCTCTTAGGTGTGCAGCAATGTGAGCTGAAATGATGTTGGGGTCAGTTGTAGGCGTGGGCATGTTTAGACCTTCTGAGGCAGAGGTGGTGTTGAACTGAGCAGTGGGTATGAGTAGTCCATTCCAGAGAGTTAATACTATAGGGACCACAGTACCCACAGTATATGGTTGCCATCCATTTGGGAGGGCGTCCATTAGCTGTTGGTGGTTGTTGTGCTCTTGCAAGGACTCAGCGGGAGGGCACAGTGGCAGAATCCTAACAGTAGGATTAGATTTGTACTAAGCCAAATGGTTAGCAGGGAGGAAGCAAGAAGGGAATGTTACCTTGTTGCTGCTATTACTTAACTTTTAAGGAAGAAATCCTCTAGAGATGTCTAGGGAGGGCGCACTGAAGTACAAAAGATGCACAAAAGAAAAGAGTATGTAGAACTTAGATTTTATTGAAGATAGAATAGGAATATATACTGTAGTTAGTCACCACAGAATATGGTGGGAAAGTAAGATCACTTGCCACTCTCACAAGTGTAAGGAAGATCATGAATGCAAGACTTGAAGCTAGAAATTGATACCACTCCTTTTATGGAAGGCACATAATTTTGAGCACCAAAGTTAAAAGATAAGAAATTCAAATCTTCTTCTAGATTCAAACCCACCAAAGGCAAAATTGACAGAGTCTGGATGTGGCCATTCACAACATTGCTCCCTTCCAGATTGGCCTGTGGGGGGTATACTCGCGTAAGAACTTGGCATGGACATGGGCAAAGGGACTTCCACTGGACAAGAGTTTGATGGTGTACTCACGGCCTCTTTTGAAGGTAACTTCAAGGGGCCCAATCCAGAGGGAATCAAGCTTATGTGCACAACCTCCAACTTGGTGTTGGTAGTAGAGTACATGGTCATCAACTATGAACTCAGGGAGGGGACCTTATTGGCATTATCTGGAGTGAGTTCTATAGTCTTGGTTTTGTAGGCAGTAGTATAGACAGTGGCTTGAATGTCAATGGTGTGGTTAAATAGCAATTTGATGTGCTGTTTAGGGTCATCAGAGGAGTTGGCTTCAATCAGTGGAACCCCTATCAACAAGGGGGGTGGCTTCTTGACCATACAACATGGCAAAAGGGGAGAACCAAGTGACTCAGTGTTTACTAAGGCGGTAGGCAAAAAGGGCAGCTGGTAGGTACATGTCCCAATTGGCAGCATCAGAATAGGCTAGTTTTCTCATGATAGACACTAAGGAAGAGTTAGCCCTCTCAACTATCCCATTGGTTGAGGGATTGTAAGGGGCAGAGAGGAACTGATGGGATCCCAACACTTCTACAACTGACGTGACTAACCAAGCATTGAAGTTGGAACCATTATCAGAAAGAAGGACTTGTGGGCATCTGTGACAGTAGAAAATGTCCTGGAGGAGGAAAGCAGCTGTAGTCTTTGCAGTGATGTACTTAGTCGGCCTGGCCTCAACCCATTTGCTGAAGTGGTCAACAGCCACTAGAATGAACCTACAGCCAGAGCAAGATCAAGCCTATGGACAAACTGTGTAGGGCCTTGCCCAAACAGGAGATAAGTTATAGACTAAAGCATGTAGAGCATTAGGGTTGAGATTCAATAGGTATAAAAAGGTTGGAACCGTTTGTAATAATAACTTAACCAGACCAGCTATAAACTTATATTGAGAAACAAAAGGAGTCATTGAATTAACTAGTCCTAAGCATAAAAGATAAAACAAGGTGTTAAAAAGAGACTTGTTGGTTACTAATGAAATATCAACGTTGGGATATTCACCATCTGAATATCTCAACATCTGTGAGGTGAAAGCCTCTTTAAAAGATAAGAAAGGTGACAACAAGCTCATGGCTTGTTGTCCTATAAACTTCATAAGGGAAGGAAGGAAATATAGATAAAGAAAATAAAAGAAAAAGAAAAGATAAAAATAAAGATTTGAAGGTAAAATGGGCGTGGGTAAGAACCACTTAGAATTTCAGCTTAAAGCTTACTCTTCATCACCAGCTTTATTTATAGGATATTGGGTCCAACTGCCCCAAAAGATGAGCAGAGGATCACCAAGGTGATAGGCCCCTCCCAAAGGCCAAAAAAAGAACAGGAGAGGGGAAAAAAAGAAAAGAAGAAGAACACAGCAGTAAAACAACTGATATGCTGCTTAGCAGCGTCAATCAAAGCCGATCGCTGCTATGCAGCGGAAAAACAAGCCCGACGGCCCGAAAAAACAAGGAATTTATGCTCTGACAGAGCTTTGAATCGTTACATTATCCCCCTCAGATCCAAGTTCAGGATGAGCTTGGATATAAAGACTCAATAAATCTTGACAACCAGTAAGATTGGCAGCAGGCTCCCAAGAGCTATCCTCAACAGTATATCCCTTCCACATAACTTGGAATTGAAGCTTACGATAGTGGTACCAGTGACCGATGATAGATTCAACTTCATATTCAGGTGTGCCATCTATCATTTGGGAAGGAGGAGGATTGTTGAGCTGATGTGAAGGAGGGTCCCTAGTCTGAAGTTTCAAGAGAGAAACATGAAAAACATTATGAATTCTATATCCTGGAGGCAATTTGAGGCGGTAAGCTACCCTCCCAATTCTTTCCAGCACAGAAAAAGGACCTATAAAACGTGGCCCAAGTTTGCGGGAAGGCCACTTGATAGGCAGGTTCTTGGTGTTTAAATAAACTAAATCGTGTACTGAGATTTGTCTTCCCTCTTGACGGTGCTTATCAGCATTCTTCTAATAAAGATCAATGGCATTAGAAATATTATTCTTCAAAGAAGCTTGTAGTGACTGTAGTTGTTTGACAAAATCCTCAGCAAGGGGAGATCGAGAAGAGGAAATTACAGATGGAACAAAAGATGGGGTATATCCCAGATTAGCCATGAATGGAGTCATACCAATAGAGGAATGAAAGTTAGCATTATATGAATATTGTGCTAAAGGGAGATGTATGGCCCAATTGTCTTGTTGTTCATTAGAAAAGCAACAAAGAAAACTCTCTAAAGTCTGATTGGTACGTTCAGTTTGTCCGTCAGACTGAGGATGATATGAAGTACTTAAAGAAAGATGAACCCCTAATAATGACATAAACTCCTTCCAAAAGAGAGACAGAAACTGAGGACCGCGATCAGATACAATGTCTCTTGGGGTACCATGATGAATGAAAACATGACTGACAAACAACAAAGCAGTACGTTTTGCAGTAATGTCTGAACTACAAGGAGCAAATATAGCCTGCTTGGAGAAACAATCAACAACTACCAGAATAGCATCAAATCCATTGGAGGAAGAAAGTTGGACAATGTAGTCAAGAGAAACAGACTGCCAAGGACCTTCAGGAATAGGAAGAGGACAAAGAAGCCCAACAGGTTTCTGAGTAGAATGCTTGCTTATTTGACAAATAAGGCAACTACTAACATAATTCTTGACATATGAAGACATCTTAGGCCACCAAAAATGATCGCGAAGTTTGGCAAGTGTCTTCTTGTATCCAGAGTGACCAGCTGCCAAAGAGTCGTGGAAAGTGATAGTAAGAGATTGTTGTAACTTAGGAGAAGGAACAACAAGAAGATTGTTAAAGTAGAGTATTCCCTTTCTAAGAGAGAAACATGGATTAGCTGGCATTACATTGTTAGACAAGAGAGCAATAAGTTGTGAGGAGAATTCTTCAGAGAGTTGGGAAGAGTGTATCTCTTTGATAATATCAGGAGAAGTAGTGCTGATAACATTAAGGGAAAGGAAACTCTCAGGCAAAAGGACCATCTTATTATTAAGCTTCTCATATTCCTTATCACCATCAGTTGAGGAAGGATGGCGGCTAAGTGCATCAGGTAGCGTATTCAGAGCACCCTTCTTGTAGATAATTCTAAAACTGAAGTTTGAGAGTTCAAGCACCCATCAAGCATGGCGTTGAGAAATGCGGCGGCTCTCAGTAAAGTAAAGAAGATTCTTATGATCTGTATAGATAAGGAAAGGCTTCTCAAGGCCCTCAAGGTAACGACGCCAATGCTTAAGAGTTTTAAGAATTGCTAGAAGCTCCTTATCATGTACAGGATAATTTCGTTCAGCAGGAAGATGCTTCTGCAAAAAGTAAGCAACAGGATGTTGCTCACCATCCCCCCCAAGCTGAAGCAGCACGCCTCCAACAGCAAAATCACTTGCGTCAGCTCGACAACAAAAGGCTTTGAGGGATCAGTCATAAGAAGGACGGGAGTAGAAACAAAGGCAGCCTTAGTAGCCTCAAAAGCCTGTTGAGTATCAGAGGACCATACAAAAGGAACAGAAGGAGAAGTAAGAGACGTAAGAGGAAGAACAAGAGAAGAAAAATTTTCCACAAATTTACGGCAGTAGTTAGCCAGGCCAAGAAATCCACAAAGTTGGGTGCAAGTAGTAGGAACAGGCCAATTTTGAATAGCTTCTACTTTGCTAGGTGCAACTGCAAACCCATTCTGAGTAACAACATATCCAAGAAAGTCAACCTCTGTCTGGAAAAAAGAACATTTGGAAGCCTTTGCATAGAGGTTATACTCTCAAAGACGCTGAAGCACCTGCTTAACATGAGAAATATGATCAGTGGAATTAGAAGAATATATAAGAATATCGTCTAAATAGACAACAACAAACTCATTCAGAAAAGGAAGAAGTGCCTCATTCATGAGGGCCTGGAAGGTAGAAGGAGCATTACAAAGACCAAAAGGCATGACATTATACTCATAAAGGCCAAAAGGGGTGCGAAAAGCCGTCTTCCATTCGTGGCCAGAAGCAACTCTAACCTGATTGAAAGCGCTACGAAGATCAATCTTGGTGTAGATGCGGCTTCCTACAAGGCAATCTGTAAGAGCCTCAGCAGACGGAATGGGGCAACAATCCTTTATGGTGATCTCATTGAGCGCCCAAAAATCTACACAAGGACGTTTAGAGCCATCAGACTTTCCCACAAAAAATGTAGGAGAGGAGCAAGGGGAAGTAGAACGAGAGATGAAACCCTTTGCAAGTTCCTTATTGATGTATTCTTTAAGGAGAACGTTGTCCGCATCGGAAAGGGGAATAAGTCTCCCCCAAGGAGGAACAGTTCCAGGCTTGAGGTTGATTTGTATATCATAAGGTCTGTGTGGAGGTAACACATTGCACTCCTCCTCACTGAAGCGATCCTGGTAGTCAAGAAAACAGGATGGCAACCCCTCAGTAGCATTGGAGAACGAAAGATTGGGAACTGAGACGGAAATGCTAGCAAGCCCTGTTTCTAGGAGTGGTGGGTGGAGAGTGCCAGAAACTAGAGAAATTGACCTAATAGTATCATTGCAGGTAAATGTGATCCTATCATTAGGATGATCAAAGTTCAAAAGAGACTCTCTCAACCAAGGGAAACCAAGGATAAAGGGAAATGATAAATTTGGGGAAGAATTGCAAATGACTCGGAAAGGGGATCCTTCCAAATCAATGGTAATGGGATGAGTAATAGTAGTAGCATCTGTAAAGGTGCCATTACCCACCTTGACATTGAGAGCGCCAGAAGAAGAAAGTCCTACCAAATTGGCAAGTCTTTCCTCAATGAAATTGGCATCTGCACCGGTGTCAAGGAGAGCAAGAACCTTGACCTTACCAAGAGGCCCATGGATGGTGACAAGAATAGTAGGAGAACGCGCAACATCTTGAAGAGAAAGAGAAGTGAGTGTTGGACCCTTCTCAGGGTTAGGAATAACTCGTTTAGAAAGGGGGCAAGTAAGAAGGAGATGATCCTTTGATCCACAATATGAGCAAAGGTTATTATTTCTTCTTCTAAGAACTTCCTCAGCAGTAAGGCGGAAACCCCCTCCTGGTCTTGGTTTGGTGCCAGGAGGAGGGGTTATAGGAACTGGTCTAGAGGAGGAAAAGGACTTTGAAGACGAAGATAGCTTAGAAGGAGCAGAATTGGTCAGGAGATATTTTCTGTTCCATTTTACAACCTCTTTGATGAGAGGTTCAAATTCATCAGGCAACTCGTGGTGTACAAGAAACTCCTTGAAGCCAGGATTAAGTCCCTCCTTGTAGAAGCTACAAGCCTCAGCATCAGAAGCCTGTAGTCTTGTCTGAAGAACCCGAAACTTCCGGTTGTAATCTCCCAAGGGAAGAGAGCCTTGGTTGAATCCAGCAAAGCGAGACGAGGAAGCAGAAAAGGTGTCCTCATCTTCACCAGAAAAGGACAAGAGTGATGAGACAAACTGGTCGTAATTTTGAAGTATAGATGGGTTGCAAACTGAATAACTACTAAACCAGTCTTGATAGTGTCCTGTGAGTTTCTCAGCTAAATACAGAACTTTAAGGGCATCAGTGGGAAAATCATTGCTGTAGGCAGTGAAATGAGCTTGGGCGTATGCCAAAATATTGAAAATATTTGGAGGAGTAGAAGTGGAAGCAAAGGAAGCCAGGTTGTGAAGTACAACTGTCTGTGTAGTGTGAGAGGAATTAGGAATAGATAAAGTTGGCTTATTAAAGACCTTATCATAAAGCCAGCCAAAAAGAAAAACCAAAAGGGAAATAAAAACTCCAAGAATTAATGAGAAAACTATCGCTAGTATCACTATAGATGAAGTAGAAAAGGTGTTTCCTGGACTGACTCCGCTAGAAGCTGAAATAATGTAGGGCCTTGCCCAAACAGGAGATAAGTTATAGACTAAAGCATGTAGAGCATTAGGGTTGAGATTCAATAGGTACAAAAAAGTGGGAACTGTCTGTATTAATAACTTAACCAGACCAGCTATAAACTTATATTGAGAAACAAAAGGAGTCATTGAATTGACTAGTCCTAAGCATAAAAGATAAAACAAGGTGTTAAAAAGAGACTTGTTGGTTACTAATGGAATATCAACGTTGGGATATTCACCATCTGAATATCTCAACATCTGTACGGTGAAAGCCTCTTTAAAAGATAAGAAAGGTGACAACAAGCTCATGGCTTGTTGTCCTATAAACTCCATAAGGGAAGGAAGGAAATATAGATAAAGAAAATAAAAGAAAAAGAAAAAATAAAAATAAAGATTTGAAGGTAAAATGGGCGTGGGTAAGAACCACTTAGAATTTCAGCTTAAAGCTTACTCTTCATCACCAGCTTTATTTATAGGATATTGGGTCCAACTGCCCCAAAAGATGAGCAGAGGATCACCAAGGTGATAGGCCCCTCCCAAAGGCCAAAAAAAGAACAGGAGAGGGGAAAAAAAAGAAAAGAAGAAGAACACAGCAGTAAAACAACTGATATGCTGCTTAGCAGCGTCAATCGAAGCCGATCGCTGCTATGCAGCAGAAAAACAAGCCCGACGGCCCGAAAAAACAAGGAATTTATGCTCCGACGGAGCTTCGAATTGTTACAAACTGCATCTATACTGACAGTATGAAAAGCATGTTGCGGGGGGACCAATTTGAACTCATGAGCAGAGGCGCGGGGACGTTGGAGCTGGCAATCATGGCAACTTGCTAGAACATCTGGAATTAGCAAGCAAAGGTTCTCCCAATAATAGTGTTTCTGTAGCCAGTCATGAGTTTTGGCAATAACACCATGTCCAGTATCTTAATGGGCGTGGAGGATAAGAGAGAGTCAAAGACTAGGGCGGACATATGGCAGGTATTGATGCTTAATCTTCTTGAATAGTTGTTGGTCTCTGATCAAGGTATCCTGGGATAGTTTCTGTAAAGCCACTTGTACTTCTTCCATTTCACCATCCCATGAGGAAGGATAACCAATTAACTCATACAACCTATCAGCCTCTGCAGGATGGAGGGCTAGTATGGGCATCCAGGACAGTCCATCAGTGTTCTGGCGTTGTATCACTGGACAATGTATCTCAGTAAAATTATACCCTTGCAAGCGGAGAGCCCATCTAGCCAACCAACCTTCTGGTTCTTTTAATTGTTGCAGCCACTTGAGAGAGGCATGATCTGTAACTACAGTGAAATGTGTACCATATATGTAGTGACAAAATTGTTTGACAGCATATAAGACAGCCAGACACTCTTTCTCTGTGACACTGTAGTTCTTCTCATGCTTGTTTAGAACTTGGGAGGTGTAAGCAACAGGATGATCAACACCTTCATTGTTTAGTTGGGCAAGGATGACCCCAATGGCCAGGTCACTTGAATCCATCTAGAGTATGAAATTATTGTCATAGTCAGGATACACAAGGATAGTGGCCTCTTTAAGTTTTTGCTTCAACATCTCAAAGGCCTGTTGCTGACTAGACGTCCATTCAAAGGGAAAATTGCATAAGAGCTGTACTAATGGTCCACTGAGGTCTGCAAAGTTGGGGATAAATTGTTGATAATAGCCCATCATCCCTAGGAAGACTTGAACTTAACGCAAATTGGTAGGTGGTAACATCTTGTCAATAGCTTACACTTTCTTAGACATGGGTCTGTTTTCAGTCTGTGTAACCTCATGTCCCAGAAACTCCAGGCGCTCTTTAAAGAAAGCACACTTAGAGGGTTTTAGCTTGATCTCTGCTTCTCAGATCTTGATAAAAACTTCCTTGAGGTAGGACAAGTGGTCAGTGAAGGTATCACTAAAGACATTTATGTCATCTAAGTAGACCAAAACACACGAGAGCTTGAGATCACAGAGGATGGAATCCATGGCCCTTTGAAAAGTAGTGGGAGTGTTACATAGTCCTTGTGGCATGCAAGTAGGTTCAAAAAGGCCATCTGTTGTAATGGGACCAGCCTTCTGTCTATCTTCAGGAGAGAGATCAACCTGCCAATATCCAGAGGCTAAATCCATAGCAGAGAAGAACTTAGACCCTCCAAGACGCCTGAGAGCATCATCAATGCATGGTAAGGGGTAAGAGCCCTTCTTAGTCAAGGAATTTAGGCAGCAGTAGTCCATGACAATGCAGTGTCCACCATTTTTTTTCTTAAGGATCAGCAAGGGAGAGGCCCAAGGACTCTGAGAGTGGACTAGAAGACCAGCACCCAGCAACTGCTTGAGCTCTTTGGAGACCTGAGCATCTTCTATTCTACTGCAACGGTATGGCTTAGCACAGAAGGGGGGAGTGTCACCTGTATCAATCTGGTGTATGACACCCTTAGCTAATCCATATTCAGTGCTGTCTTTAGCAAAGATATCTGAGAACTGATCCAACAGAGCAAGCACTTTCTTTTGTTGCACAGAAGAGAGCTGTGAAAGTCTTCAGCAGTGAAGAGGAATAACACTTGTGGCTCATCCTCAGGTAAGTTAAAATCACTGAAGGTACCAAAGGGATGTAACGACAATACATCAGAGGCATTAAGGAGACGTCCATGACCTACTACCTGTCCTCTGGTTACAGTGATAGGCTGGGGAGTCAGGTTAGCCAACAGCAATTGTATGGGTTCCTTATGGGAAGCGTCAAGAATGCTGGGACATGGATGAGGTTCTGAACAGCCTAAGGACAGAGGGGAGTACAGCTCCAGAAATGTGCGTTCAGGAAACTTATAGGAGATTTGAGAGTTCATTATAGCTTGGGAACCAGGAGGGATTGTAGCAGCTGATGTGGCTAGAAGGGGTAAACCCTAAGAAGCATCACAAGAGGAAGGGGTATGCTTCATGTTGGAGAAGTGGGTGCAATACTTTAGAGTGAAGATGCCAGAAGGATATTCTAACAGCAGATTTTTAGGTGTTTCCCCGGAATCCTATTGGGTTCCTCAAAGATAAGCGGGATCTCATACCCAATGATAGAGAGGTATTCCTCCTTTAGGTTGATGATACCATTGTACTCTCGTAAGAACTGGGTCCCAATTAGTAAGTCATAACTGTTGTTCTCTAGGATCACAGCAGGTGCAGGTAAAAGGAGCTTGCCAAATCTCATGGGCAGGGCGGAGTAAGTGCCAAGAGCCTTGGTCATGGACAAGCCAGCTGTTTCATAAGTCTGATGATAGTTGAGGTCTGGAGCCAGTTTAAGCTTATGGACTAGTTTAGAAGAGACAATATTAACTGGGGATCCCATATCCAGGACAGCTTTGATTTTAACCTTTTGAATGGATATTTCTACCTGTGCTGTGATACGCCCAAAGGGAGGAAGAATTGTGAAGACATCTTGCACTTCAGCTAATTCTTTGTCCCATTTTTTAATCATACACCTAAGACCAGGGAACTCCTTATAGACTTTCTGTAGCAGAAGAGCAACAGTGACGTTATGAAAGACAGTGTCAGCTACTTCAGTAGCTTCTTCAGATGACTCTACTAGGACAGGAGCTTGGGTGGCTTGAGTAAGGTATGGACAAGAGACTACTTGTTTAGCTTCTGGGGAAGGCTTGGCTGTAGTAGTTGTTTTACCAGAGCGCAACTTGTAGGGGACTGTGATGGTCTTGGGGACAGCCAGAACCAAATAGCCATAGGCCTCCTGGTCTTCTGACTCAGATTTGCTAGCATCTGATTCATCAGAGATATCATGGAACAGATGAAGGATGGGAGGATCCTAAGCATAGACCCTGATAACACAACAGACAAGGGGGAGAAGACTGAGGGTTAGAGTCTACCAAGAGCGTCTCTGCCTCTAGATTTATGTCACTTTTCCTGCATGTGATCTGGGGTCATCCCCTTCAACCTTGGGGTTGTTACACATGCAAGAGTAGTGACCAACCACACTGCAGTTATGATATCCTTGGCACTTAGGCTGGTTTTGGGCATCCATAGTCAAGATACACGGAGTACAGAAAGAAGACCCAGAAGAGAAAGCAGCTAATTTTCCCAAACCGCCGTCCCAGAGTGGGTGAGGTGCATATCCTGGAGGCAAGTCTTGATACTATCCATGAAAGTAGGCATAGCTTTATGAGCTTTGAAATGAAGACAAAGAAGCTGATTGGCTTTGAGGGCTTGGGCACATGCAGTATAGGCTTTGTGAGCAGTCAATTGTTTGCTAGTGATTAGTTGTTGACCCTCCATATAGAATCTATCTGCAAACTCAGCTAAAGTTTCCTTTGGTTTGAAGGCTATGTGCATGAAGGCATCTTTCTTGATTTCCAGACTGAGATCTTCTCCAAAATCATCAATTAATAGCTGCTTCATATCATCCCAGGATGTAATAGATGGCAGTTCAGGAACAACTACTTCCTGACAGGTAGGGTGGAGGCAGGTTAGGATGTGTTCCTTCTTTACCTCATCAGAGGCTCTTCTCATTGCAGTCTCATATATGGTAAGAAATGCGGCTATAGTAGAGGTTTTAGGATCAAACACTTGTTTGAAAGTGAGCTTGAAGTGGGCCTCAGGAATTGGCCCATTATTATTGCTACTATCTAACATATTGATACGTGGGGAGGAGTCGGGTTCTGACTCGACAGGAGGCTGAAGAGACCACAATTGACAAACACTTCCTTCTAGGAGGTCTAGGGCTTCACTATTACAGACACTTTTACTCACTGCAGCAGTTATGTTTGTATCTATAGCATCAAGACGTTGGCCTTTATTTGCAACCACCATGGATAGTTCAGCAATATGAGAGGTCATAGCAGAGCCTACTGATAGCCAGGGGGAGAAGCGGCTATTTAGAGTCAATTAGCTCTTAAGCTCTTGGAAGTCTTTATTCAAGTTAGTATGAGCCTCTTTGAGTCCATCTACTTTGTTAGCAATGGCAACCAATTCATTAGCACAATAGATACAAGATTGCCCATTCATGTCTGGACAACACCCATCAGCAGAAGACACCTCATGAGTAGCCAAGACAGTAGCTAAAGAGGCCCGCAACTCAACAAGTTCTTGTTGCAGTTCAGTTACTTGGGTGGTTAGCGTAGCCACTTAAGGATCAGGTTGTGGCGGCGTGGGAGGAGGTCTTTGGCTACAGGCTGTCATACGTAGATCCTTGATAGTGTCATTTTGTAACTGTGCTAAAAGCTGCAGTAAAAGGGGAAAGAGAAATTGATTTTTAAATATCTTTATTAAGAAGAGGAGAAAGGGTTTTATACCCATTTACTAGGCCACAGGGGGTGGCATGTGGAAGAGATTTTTATCTTGTTGCGCTAAGGGTTCCATGACTAATCCTGTGAAGGTGACATAGATGGATTACTGGGCTAGGTACTTGGTGGCGCTATGACACA
>CAKOGF010000237.1:0-13363 GCA_933228935.1 Pemphredon lugubris
GTGGAAGATTTTAAAAGCTGGTGGCAGGAGCAGACGGTAGGCAGAAGGACCAATCTGTCGTTCAACTTTGAAGGGACCTACACGCTTGGGTCCTAACTTTCGGCAGGGAACTTTTAACTTCATGTTACGGGAGTCAACCATCACTAGGTCACCAGGACGATAAGTTGGACCTGCTTGACGTTTCCGATCTGCATATTCCTTGTAAGTTGTCACGGCAGCGGCGAGGGTGGATTGGAGCTCCTGATGGACCTGCTTAAGTGCAGCCGCTTGATCAGTCGCGGCCTCCACGTTACTTATTAGTCTAGGACCCATGTTGGAAGAGGGGTTATAGCCTACATTAGCATAGAATGGAGATACCTGGGTTGAGGTGTGAGGGGCGTTGTTGTATGTAAACTCAGCCATAGGTAGGTTGGAACTCCAGTTATCCTGACTTGCATTTGTGTAGCAACGTAGGTAGACCTCTAAACTTTGGTTTACCCTCTCCGTTTGTCCATCAGACTGGGGATGGAAAGCCGTTGAGCGGCAGAGCTTAATCCCTAGTATCCCAGTAAATGCTTCCCAAAATTGCGCAATGAACTGCGGACCTCGGTCACTTACAATTTCCATAGGGATGCCATGCAGTGAAAATATCCGGTCCACAAACAACCTTGCTGTTTCTACTGAGGTAATGGTAGTTGAGCAGGGGATGAAATGCGCCATTTTTGTGAAACGATCTACTACTACCATGACAGCATTGAACCCATTGGAATCGGGGAGTTCACCTATGAAGTCCACAGACACTGACGTCCACGGTCCAGCAGCCGGTTGAAGGGGAACCAACAAACCTGTTGTTTTGTTCCTGCTTGCCTTAGAGCGGATACAAACTAAGCAATCCCGAACGTAGGCTGCTACTTGCACTGTTAATCCCTTCCAGGAAAATTGGCGTCGGATTAGCTCAATTGTCTTATTTTTCCCAGGATGGCCAGCGGTAGGGCTGTTGTGATGGGCTTCCATGATTTCGTCTCTGATGGTTCCTTCTGGTACCCATAACCGCCCTTGATGGTATAGCACGGAACCTATTTTATGGTACCCTTGAGGTTGGCCTACTGGATCTTCACAAGCTAGTTCTAACAATCTTTCATAACTTTTTGACAAGGCTTGCAAAAATTTTGCTTTGGAGTAGAGGTCCAAGTCTGTATGCTCTGCAACCGACATAGTAGCTAAGGAGACAACAGTTTCTGCTACAAATGGCATGACTGCCTCATCTGGGATGACAGTATGAGTATTAAACTCGACATCTAAACCAGCATTGGGGAGATGGGAGGGGTTTCGACTCAGAGCATCCGCAAGATGGTTGTCTATGCCCTTAATGAACTCGTATCTGAACTTGTATCGAGCCAATTCACCATGCCATCTTGATTGTCGACCTGATAATACTCTTGGTTGTCGGTAATACAGTAATGCTTTGTGGTCTGTTCTGACAATAAAGGGGTGTCGAGCGGACATTAGATGGTGGTGCCAGTGTTTCAAGGATTCCACTACTGCTAGTAATTCCTTGTCGTATATCATGTAGTTCCGTTCCCGGGACTCCATCTTCCTGGAAAAGTATCCTACCGGCCGTTCAACTTCATCCTTGCCAGTTTGGAGTAAAATTCCAGCTACCGCGTATTTGGATGCATCTGTTGAGACTACAAATGGTAGATCTGGATCAACGTGTCGCAAGACTGGAGAGGATAATAATAAAGACTTGACTGCTAAAAATGCGCTGGCACACTCTGAGGTCCAAACCAGGGTGGTTTTCCCACTGGCCGAGTACAAAGGAGCTGCTACTTCAGATAAGTGTGGGGTGAACTTCTTTAGGAAAGTACAAGTCCCAAGGAAGCTTCGAAGCTGGGAAACTGTTACTGGGGTGGCATAATCTCTGACCGCTTCCTCCTTGTCTGGAGCAATTGTGTGTCCATCCTCAAAGATAATATTACCTAAGAAGGTAACCTTACGTTTGAAGAACTCACACTTGCTCCGTTTAATGATCAGGTTTGCTTTGAGGATACGTTCAACTACAGCAGACAAGTGAGCTTTATGTGATTCCTCATCTGGGGAAAAGACAAGAATGTCATCCATATAGGCAATGGCACACACGCCCAACAGGTCACCCAAGACGGAGTCGATTAGGCGTTGGAAGAAGGCAGGAGCATTCTTTAGGCCAAATGGCATGACCCTAAACTGAAAGATGCCTTTCTTGGTTCGAAATGCAGTTAACCACTCCATTCCCTCAGCTATTCTCACTTGATTGAAGGCATTCAAGAGGTCAAGCTTTGAGAAGACCTTTGCCTTTTCTACACAACGTGAGATCTGGGCTTCTAGGGGAAGAGGATATGGGTCAGGAATGGTAATATTGTTCAGATTCCCGTAATCAACGCAAGGCCGTAAAGTACCGTCGGCCTTTTGAACAAACAGCAGAGGCGAGCAAATAGAGGAGGCCTTCTTAAAAATGTGCCCTTTTGCGAGCATATCCCTAGTCCATTCTTCCAAACAAGCATCCTCCTTTAAGGTCAATGGATAGATAGGAGATGCTATGCGGATAAGGTCTACTGTGACTTTGAAATCAAAATCAAACTGAGAATGCTTAGGGAGACACTCCCCTCTAGAGGCATCAAAAGCTTCTCTCCAAGGCTGGAGACAACCAGGTAAATCTGAACTTAACTGGGGAGGAATGGGAACAGCTTGGATAGTCTTTGTGAACTTTTCAGATTCTGATATCTCTAAAAGGGGGATGTGAATAGTGATACCCGAGGGATGGTCCACTTGAAGCACATTCTCTTTCAGAAGAGTGGACACATTGTGCTCTCGCCACCAACCAACACCAAGGATGATAGGATACATGAGTGTTGTACAGATCGAAAATCTGACGGTAAAAGACTGTCCGGCTACTGTGAAGGTCACCGGCTGCTCAAGTTGAAAAGAAGGAAAAGTTTGACAATTTCCTCCTTTAACACGTAAGCCAGGGTGATATTTCAACTGAAGGAGGTCAGCAGTTTCCACGCTCATGAAGTTTTCGGATGCACCAGTGTCCATGAGAATTGCCGGACGGAAGATTGACTGGCCATTATCGATACTACCATAAAACAAGAAATATCCTGAAGAGGGTTTATTTGCTACAAAAGGAGCTTCCTCAACAGGAGCAGAGTTCTGTTTGGCAGAGTTCACCACCGCAAGGGTAGCAGGATGTTCTTGGAAATAGTGTTCAATCATCTCTTGTACAGCAGCTGGCAAGACAGGACGATCACGATTGATAGGAACTAGAGGGAGGTCGCCGAGCTCGGGGACCACAACTGCTGCAGGAATCTCATGTTGCATCATGGCTAGCGAGTTCTCTGGAGAAGCCTTTTTGGCGGTCAAACGGGACTGACTGGACAAGCAAACTTCCCGATTGTTTCCCACTGATACCTGAGACAATGCAGGGCTAGACTGGGGAACCCAAGTACCAGAGACACGATCGGAAGCCAAAGGCAAGAGCCCAGTTTTAGTGGTAAAAGGGGGTGAGACATATGTGAGGATCTTGCTTACCAGGGCCTCAGTTGTGGTTAACGGGGAATCCCAAACTGCTAACTCTTGTGCAGTTCGGTCAACTGCTAACCACAACGCTGAGAGCTTGTTTACTTCAGGTACATCAATAGTTTGGCAATATGCTAAATATTTAGGTAGAAACACCGTCAAGGAATCGGAGCCTTGGCGAAAGGAATATAGCTTGCGGTATATTTTCACCTCTTCCAGCCGTACACATGACGAGCTTAACAAAAGGGAGAGCGAGGAGCTTTCCGTTAACACGCGAGGATTTTGCTCAACTGCCGAAAGCAACCATTCACGGGCGTCCTCAGAGACCTTTGTCATCACGTGGTAGACTTGGGATTTGTGACTGAGAGAGGACCCAGAAAAGAACGACAGAGCCGATGTAACTTCGCGAGAGATTTCATCGGTGGGAGGAGCGGGGTAATAATCCGGACGCCATAATAACATAGCGCGCCGGAAAAGGGAAGCAGGGGGACTAGGATCAACCACCACAACCGAAGAAGGAAACCACAAATTAAAAAATATGCCAAACTGAAGGCTCAAAAATGAACTCATACAGATAAACATAGTTAAAGCGGGAATTTCCGCGGTGCAGGAGAAGAGAAACAGAATCTCATTTCTTACTGCTTCCAAAAACTCAGACGTAGAAGAGTTGAGTAATGTGACGGAAATTGAAGGATTATAAGAAGTTGTTTCAAGGTGATGAGGGATAAACACCCAAATCCACAAGGAATTCAGAATTAACCACCATCTCAACTTCAGATATCTCTTAGTAAAATTTCCTAGAATAATACCAGGATTGAGTAGAATGAACAAGACCAACCAGAGTAGGAATAAATAAATCATTTGGGAAGTGATTAGAGTATCCTCTGGATAGAGCTCCGGGCATTGGGAAGACGGAACCGGGACTGCGTTCATTTCATCGACAAAGGCGCGAACGTCGGGGGTTTCGATCGACGGGACCGGGGGCGCGGACGGGGCGGAATTCGCGGCGGGGCCCCATCTACCAGTGATAATCCTGTTGATTATAAGGTTATACGGGATATACCGTAGCAACCCTAAAATAATAGTCATGTTGTTACTTAGAATGAAGATTGGTTTTATTGAATATAGAGGACTCAACTCTTAAGAGTTGATTGTGAATAATTTTCGTATATATACCAATTTCCTTTCGACTCAGCAATTTTCACTTGAGTCTACTCCTTCCAGTCCTTTTTTTCTTCATTCCAGAGAGTACTTGGACCAGTAAGAAAGGAGACTCAAAGTGATTAACTTCTGATGCCCATTCTGATTAATCAACCGATATCTAGTGATTCTTAGATTACGTCGATTTATCAGTGTCAGAGCAAGAGGGACAGGGATTTTCTGATGACGTACAGGTGCAGCTGTGACCCATTTCCGATCCACTGTGTTATTTAGATCTTCAGAACTCGTTAATTTACTTAACGGTTTCCCAAATCGACGCTCTTTACGCTTTGGGCGGCTAATACCCGGCATTATGGAACTTATCGTGACAGTACTTGTGCTGGGTCCCGGCAATAATATAAGGGAATAGTTTGTCCAAGCAGCGTCAGTGTATCTTCCTGTAAGTCCAGGCGTACTCCATACTTCTTCAGAAAAGCTGTACCAATGAGGAAGTCATACCTTTGGTTGGGAAGGACAACAGCAGGGGCAGAGACTGCAATAGAACCGAACCTCATGGGTAAGGCACTGTAAGCACCTAGCAAGGTGGTGACTTGCAGTCCCGCTGTACCATAGTCTTGTCAGTGGTCAATGTCAGGCGCTATTCCCAAGCGCTTTATGAGTTTGGTTGAAACAATATTGAAGGGGGCTCCAGAGTCTACTATAGCCTGTACCCAGATTTTATTAACACAGATGTCCGCGTATGTACAATCAATATAAGGATCAAAGGGTGCTTTAATGGAGAGGATGTTCTTATTGGCTTCATTGCCCAGGAGGGAACAAAGGCTGGAGCAGACTTCAGGGAAGCTGTCTACTAATGAGTCCAGAGGAAGGGCTAGTTGGACCCCTTGTAGTTTCAGCGTATCACTGGAGCATGGGGAGCGACGGCTTTCAATTGAACTCTGAAGTTGGGCAGCGTATGGCTTTGATACTTCAG
This sequence comes from Pemphredon lugubris, assembly GCA_933228935.1. Taxonomy (NCBI): domain Eukaryota; kingdom Metazoa; phylum Arthropoda; class Insecta; order Hymenoptera; family Crabronidae; genus Pemphredon; species Pemphredon lugubris. Next base: position 5,669 of record CAKOGF010000237.1, read on the forward strand.
TAGTGGCTTCAGGCAATGGCTGTTTCTTTGCTTGGCCTCTAGTGGTTACCGCAAAGACGTCATTGGAAACTATCATATGGAGAGGGTCTCCTCTGAAGTTTGCCGCCAGGTCAAACACAGCAGGGCCTGGTTCTTTGGGAATGAGGGGGCCAGGGGCGGAAGTAGAGCATTCCATCTCTACTCCGCCCTGACTTTTCCCTCGTTGAGAGTGCCTGTTTCCGTGGTTACCACGTGAGTTGCTTTCTTAGGCGCAGTACACTGCAAGCGCCAATGCGTAGTGGCGTTACAGATACCGCAGTAAGGGCCTTTTTTATGGGGACTGTTGCTCTCGTTGTTCTGCTGTTTTCTGGGGGACTCCTCGTTGGGGCAACTTTTTTCTGGAGCAGGACGATGTGTTCTTACTTTATGAGGGGCTTCAAACGTTTCCGCATGACTGTGTAGGAATTCCACCATTTCCAGGACGTCCTTGCCTTTAGTATAGGCGGGGGCCATGGCACAATGGAGGTCTACGTAGGGCAAGGTGGCCTGCTTCAGGGCTGCTCTGACGTCAAATCTTTGAATTGTGTTTGAGCCCAGTAGCACCTGTGCATTGTGGTAGAAACAATCTGCAAACTCGTGTAATGTCTCGTCTTTTTTGAACTTGATTGACCCAAATTCTGACTTCTTAGTATATAAGATGTCCTCTCTCCAAACTCGTTAAGTACTGCCGTTCTTGCCTCATTGTAGGACCAGTTGTGCTATGGAAGATGCGGCATGACTAGGTCCACACTGATGGGGTCAAGAGTGTTTATGAGGGTGGTAGCCTTGTTGTGGTCAGAGGCGCCCCTCATAGACATTTCGAAGAGGTGTAAGAAGGAGTGGATGTTTCCATGTCTGTCAAATTTGGGCAGATTCAAGGGTTTGAATTGTTTGGTGGGGGTGGCGTCAGTCTCCTTTGAACCAGCAGGATTGAATGGAGATCTTTCTGGGATTCTTGTGCGTGGTGCTGTTCTTGGCGGAGTTGTGAAGTCTTGCGTGGGCAGGGCAGTTAGGACCTCTGGGATATGCCAAAGCTCCCGTGACGAGGAGCTCTCCTCCTCAGAGGATCCAAAGTCCTCTACCATAACGCTGGCCGGTCGGCCTGTACTACTTGGGGGGCTTTTAGCCTTATGTGTCTGAATGTTGCAGTGACACATCATGGTAGCCAAGGCGCCAGTCTCTTTCTTGAGTGCAGACAGGCGGTCTTTTGTCCCAGTGATATTCATTTTGGCGGCCAAGTTCCTGCAGCCAGTCTCTAAGTAGCGGTTGACCTTGGCTAGACTTGCCAACTTGTCCTGGAGAGATTCAACTTCTTTCTCCAGGGACAGGACGTTCTGAAATGTGTTCTCCATTTCCAAGTTGTAACCTTCAACAACACGTGTTAGAGTGGCCAGCTTTTCTTCCAGGGAAGATATTCTGGCTGACTCGTCAGAAGTGTTGGTTTTGGTGGCAACAGGTACTATGGAAGGAGGACGATTTCTTAATGCTTCTTCTACCTGAGCAAGGCGGGCTTGCAGCTGCTGGACTGCATTATCACTAGCATCCAGTTGGTGGGCTGCATTCCCAATGTCTGTACTAACATCGTTCAAGAAACGTTCGGTGTTAGTGCATGAGGTGTGGACAGCTCTAAGCCAGGGGCGAGAGGCACCTCTTGCATCCATTGCTTTGTCTACCACCTGCTGCAGTCTGGCGTTTAGGAGGGCAATCAACTCATCAATGCGTGAGTGAGTGTTCCCCCCCCATGTGTTGATTTGCCAGGACCACAGCCTGGAGGTCGCCAAAGGCAGCGTTCATCCCAGATAGGGAAGAAGACCACTCCTGGCGGAGAGACATCACAGAGGAGCCAAGGGTGGCAAGCTCCAGATTTTGGCAAGCAGTAACAATATGGAGGTGCTTGATATTGGGTTGAACAAAAGTGCTCAAGAAGTCCACACAGACAAACTGATCAGCCAGGCGCTCCTGGAGGAGCTGAATGGTGGCATTCCTGAAGCGCACAAACACATCTCATGTTGCATCCTGGTTACGCAGGAATGAGAACACACCCAGGGCGCCATCAGGTTGCTCCCCAGGATAGAGAGAGAACCCATGGAGCAGCTGGTCTGCGGTCTGGCGAACAGTGTCCCTGTCAAACCCTTGAGAACACAAGGGCCCAGCTGGGACAGGCGAGATCTGGAAGAGCTCCCAAGGAAGGACCTCAGGGGGCTCAGTGACCATGGGCTTGCTGATATCAAAGTGCGCCTCCCGCTCCACGTTGCTGGTGATCATCTTGTCACCAAACGCAGAGGAGAAGGCACAGGGTGGATTGGTGGCCAAGGGCGACCCTTGGCCTCTATTTGCGGTTTCTTGATTCATCAGGCTCCAACCACGATTTTGGATGGGCTCCAATGTAAAGCTTTCTGGGTTGATAGCTCTTATGTTCAAAACTATGACTCTTAAGTTGTTAGTTGGGACCTGTGAATAAAATCCTACCTGTCCTTTTCTACAAGGACTTCTCAAAGAATAGGAAGTGAACTTTATTGTGCTTTTATTTACAAAGTCTCTAGCCCAGCTGGCCTAAAAGATTTCTGATAAAGAGGTGATAAAGGTTGTGTTTTAGGGCCCTCAAGTGGTACTTTAAATACCGCTCTGGGTGTAGTGTGGTGGCCTCTTGTCAGGATTCTGGGCATTTGGTCCTAGCTGTGATCCTGTTCAGCTGACTTGTGATGGTCCGATTGGTTGTGACAAGTGGTGTAGGGCTTGGGAGAAGGCAAGATCAGGCCTCTCCTGTACAGCTGGCCTCCTGGCATGCACTGGTTGGTTGAATATGTGAGCCACTTGATTGGCTGAGGAATAAATCTCGGGATTTTCCGGCGGGAAATGGTTGAGGATTTACTGGCGGAATATGGCTCGGGATTTTCCGGCGGGAAATGGGTAACAACATACTGGCAGAGAGTAACTCAGAATATACTGGCGGAATATGGTGCTAAGACTACTGCATAGTAGATCGGAACTTACGGCATGATCATGTCTGGTTTGAATCTGGCGATTGAGTCAATTATGTGTCAAACAAGGGATTTACCGGCAGTAAATCCCCCCTGGGTTGTTATGATGCTTATCAGTTGGATATAGAGGATAGAACTGATGGAAGCTGTGAATGCCAAAGATGATCCAGTTATTTAGTTGATAGACTAACATCCCATTAGATTTACCGGCGGAAATTAATATGTAATAGATTTACTGGCGGCAATTGGCTATCCTAGGGATTTGTTGGCGGTAAATGATGATCTGATAATTACTGGCGTGAAACAACTAACTGAGGATTTACCGGCGGTAAATCCCCATGGCACTGCTAATCAGTGATTATTGACTTTGCTATACCAGTTTGCTTGACCATCATTGATATTCAATTTTGGCTGTCTTCACAATTTCCTCATCCACTATATCACCAATATAATAAATGGAAAGCCATCCAACATTCATCAGCTACTCCAATCAAGCTGTTGACCAAAACAAGATCAGTTGATTCTGGAATAGAAGAAGGACTGGCTCCTGATTGGCTGGTTACAAAGCACAATAGATGGGACAATGGCCAAATTGTGTTACAAGAAGTAATCCAGAAGATGCACCACAGCCAGTCCTAGCTGAGAGTTATTCCAAAGACATGGGCTGATAGACGCAGGACTGCCCAATCAAAGTACAGCTCATTGGCTGAAGGACGCAGTGCTACCAGATTTGAGCCCTATCCCAAGAACATGATGCTAAATTGGCCAAACCAAGAGTGTCTTCTCAGTAGTACAAAACATGAGTCTGCCAATATATTACACTGGCAAATATTTTGCATAGTCCAAGGGAGTTCTATGCTTAAGAGAGTGAATTAGCAGCATAAAAATTTGCCTCATTCTAAATTAATAATAAGATCTAGAATTACAGCTCTGGGGGATGAAGCTAGCAGCTTGGGGATGATAGGCTGGCTAGCAAGAGCAATAACAACCAGACTTCTGTCTGGGCATAGTATTCTATACTATAAAAAGCCCTTTTAATCTGGCTTAGAAGGCAGACAATTTTCACCATTGTTACTATCAACAAACATAGTAACAACAAGTGTTGATAAAAGCATATTATCAGCACTTTACAATCCTGCCACAAACACCTCTGCCAAAGCTGTCGGTGTCGTATCCCAAAGATCACAGGGTCTCCTTCAATTGCCTCCAGTAACTTAGGGCAGAACACCACCTATTACTGCCACCCTAAAAACATTGATATGAAGTACATCTGTTTCCATACAGATTCACCCCATCAACAACCCCTTAATACTATGTCCCAACTTCCTAATAAATATAATTCTTGTTCAAGACCCCAAAATCTTGACACATGATTTCTAAAGAAATTAGTGACAAAATCCACGCAATTTTAATGGATTAAAAATTAAACCAACAAAGAGTCACAATAGAAACTCAAAATACAAATAGAAGCATGTGAATGTGATTTAAAAAGCGATACTTGTCAGTATTATACCTGTAAATCTAAAATATATATACAATCCTAATTATAAACAGAAGATACATAATTAAAGTATTTATTTTTGGTTTAAAAACAGTAAAGATAGATATAGAATAAATAATTATTTTAAAAGAGTTGTATGCAGTAATAGAACTTTGGTTATTTAACTAACTAACAGATTCAACCAATAAATGTGGAGTGCAGTCCATGTGAAATAATCTGAGTCTCAACAAAAAACACAGGAAGACAGGCCACAAGAATAGATAGATTGACCAATTAATTCATTTTGGCATAAGTTGCGCCCATATTTTGATGCCCAGAATATATTAGTATCCATCTCTAAGTAGTTAGTGTGCAGCTAGAAGAGTTCTCACATATGCAAATTCTATAATAACTATTCTGAATATTTGTTTATCCTAAAAACCATGGGCCATCTGGGGCATCACTGATGAAATTGTAAGGCCTTTTCCATATGGGTGCAAGGCTATATACCAAAGCATGTAATGTATTTGGATTCAAATTTAATAAATATAAAAAGGTAGGAAAAGTCTGCAATTCTATTTTAAGCAAACCAGCTAAAATCTTATACTGTGTAACAAAGGGAGTAATTGAGTGTAATAATTCTAAGGTGACTAAATAGCCTAATGTATTCATTAGGTTTCTATTAGTTACAAAAAGAACATCAATAATGTCATGACTGCGCTAAAGCTGCAGTAAAGAGGGGGAAAAGAGATGAGTTTTTGGATATCTTTTATTGAGAAGAGAAGAGGGGTTTTATACCCATTTACTAGGCCACAGGATGTGGCATGTGGAAAGGATGTTTGGTCCTGTTGTGCTGAGGGTCCCATGACTGATCCTGTTAGGGCAACATAGGTGGGTCATTTGATTAGGTGTCTGGAGGTGCTAGGACATGGTGTGGATATGTAAAATTGCCTTTATTTGGCAATGGGTTGAATTGAGCCGGTTGAGTTATTAATCAATTTGTTAGGAGTTGGGCTCGTTGCAACACCTTCCCCCCTTGGGTCCCAGGGACAGCTTTGTCCAAGTCGTCTGGGGGTAGGTTGTCTGGCGCCCTGGCTCCATACTGTTCAAGCTGCTGTGCTGTTGCTGGGATGATTCTTTCCTGTTGTTTTACCCTGGCCTTGCAGAGACGTAATTGATCATGATGCATCACCTTATTCTTGCATTGTTTTCCAAGCACTTGAACAAGGTATGTATTGTTTGGGTATACTTGGAGTATGATGGCGGAGCCTACTTTCTCAGGTTGAAGCTTGGATTTATCTGGGTTCAAGACCCAGACCTCGTCACCAGGTTCAAACCGTTGGAGAAGGGGCTGCTCCATGGCTTTTATTTGTTTGGCCTCCCTTTCTGGTTGAGTGGACTGAATAGCAACAATTTGGGGCTCATCTCTGCTTGGTATCTTATTGGGCAGAACAAGGCGGGCAACATTGTTGGTGGTTTTGATCTCAGGTTTAGTGCCAAAGACCATCTTGTATGGGCTATAGCCTGTTGTTGCATTGTGCCATACCCGGCATACCATTAGTGCTGTAGGGAGATGAGTTGCCCACTTAGTTGGATCCTCCGCGGAGAGTTTAGCTATTGCCTGCACAAGGGATCTGTTGAGCCTCTCAACTCGTCCATTTGCCTGGGGGTGATAGGGCATGGTTACCGTATGTTTGATTCCCTGTTTGGCGAGGTATACATTGGTTTCCTCTGCAGTGAGTTCCTTGCCTCCGTCTGTGATCAAGAGATCAGATGCACCAAATTTAGAAATAATTTCCTTACCAATGAACCTTTGTATATTGTTGCCTGTATGTTGGCAGGTTGCTTGAGCCACAGTTCACCTTGTCACATATTCTATGGCTGTGATGATGTACTTTTTGTTATTGTTAGATTTCCCTGGCATGGGTCCCACAATATCGAGGGCCCAGACCTTGAAGGGTTTGCTTATTGATATAGGGAGTACCAACTTGGGTGGTGCTTGGCTCTTAGCAAATTTCTCACATATCTCACACTGCTCTACCAGTTTGAAGGTGTCTCTGTATAGCAAGGGCCACCAGTACTTGGATTTTAGGAATTCAAATAGGCTGCGTGCTTTTGTATGGCCTAGATCTCTATGGTATCTAAGAACTGTATCTACTCTCTGTGATACAGGAACATATGGGACACTTGTGCCATCAGTCATCTTTTGGTGGAGTACACCGTGGACATTGGCAAACAAGTGCTCGTTTTTAAGAACCATGGTTTGAGTGGGCTTGGTTGTGCCTTTGGGGAATCCTTTGTTCTTGTTGCGCATGACCAGGAGGGGCCAGTCAGGATCAAGTCCTGCAACCCCCCTGGTTTGGCGCAGATACAAGCAGAATAACGCATTGGCCACCTTCAGCTCCTCCCCAGGTTTGTACTCTATTTGCATTAGATATCTTTGGATTAGTTCCATCCATTTTGCTTGACAACAGGCGAGATTTATCTGGGTCTTCAAGTACACAAGGGACTTGTGATCCATTAAACAGGTAAACTCTTTTTGTTGGTCTAGATAACAGCGCCATTTGATTAGGCAGTGGACCATTGCTAACATTTCCTTGTCATAAATTGGGTACTGACATTCTCCATCAGTCAGCTTGCAGAATTTGTAAGCAACAGGAAGGTACTCCCCATCTTGATTCTTGATGTGCAATACTCCACCAATAGCCATATCAGAAGTGTCTGTTTTAATTGGTAGTTTCTGTCCTGCATGAGGTATTGTAACAATGGGGCTTCCATGAGCTTCTGTTTGAGCTGGCAGAAGTTGTAGTCCCATAAAGGGGTCCACTCAAATTTGGAGTTCTTGCCCATGATTTGTGACAATGGCGAGGTCAGTACACTACATTCTGGGATGAAGCGTTAGCAGTATGCTATCATGCCCAGGAAGGTTCTAAGTTCTGACTGGTTTGTAGGTGGTGGCATGTCTTGAATGGCTTTGACTTTGTCTGGGTCAGGACATGTGTCTTCATCCCCACAAGGTGTCCCAGGAAGGGTAGTTCATGTTGGTAGAACATGCACTTTGAGGGCTTGGTCAACAACATGTTTTCTTTAAGCGTCTGTAACACTGCATGAAGATTGATGTTGTGCTGTTCCTTGGTGGGACTGTATACAATGATATTGTCTAGGTACACCAGTGCATGCCTGCCAATATGTTTAGCAAAGACTTTGTTCATGTAG
>CAKOGF010000238.1:0-13342 GCA_933228935.1 Pemphredon lugubris
AGTCGATAGTCGATAGTCGATAGTCGATAGTCGATAGTCGATAGTCGATAGTCGATAGTCGATAGTCGATAGTCGATAGTCGATAGTCGATAGTCGATAGTCGATAGTCGATAGTCGATAGTCGATAGTCGATAGTCGATAGTCGATAGTCGATAGTCGATAGTCGATAGTCGATAGTCGATAGTCGATAGTCGATAGTCGATAGTCGATAGTCGATAGTCGATAGTCGATAGTCGATAGTCGATAGTCGATAGTCGATAGTCGATAGTCGATAGTCGATAGTCGATAGTCGATAGTCGATAGTCGATAGTCGATAGTCGATAGTCGATAGTCGATAGTCGATAGTCGATAGTCGATAGTCGATAGTCGATAGTCGATAGTCGATAGTCGATAGTCGATAGTCGATAGTCGATAGTCGATAGTCGATAGTCGATAGTCGATAGTCGATAGTCGATAGTCGATAGTCGATAGTCGATAGTCGATAGTCGATAGTCGATAGTCGATAGTCGATAGTCGATAGTCGATAGTCGATAGTCGATAGTCGATAGTCGATAGTCGATAGTCGATAGTCGATAGTCGAGTCGATAGTCGAGTCGATAGTCGAGTCGAGTCGATAGTCGAGTCGATAGTCGAGTCGAGTCGATAGTCGAGTCGATAGTCGAGTCGATAGTCGAGTCGATAGTCGAGTAGAGTCGATAGTCGAGTAGAGTCGATAGTCGAGTCGATAGTCGAGTCGATAGTCGAGTCGATAGTCGATAGTCGATAGTCGATAGTCGATAGTCGATAGTCGATAGTCGATAGTCGATAGTCGATAGTCGATAGTCGATAGTCGATAGTCGATAGTCGATAGTCGATAGTCGAGTCGAGTCGATAGTCGATAGTCGATAGTCGATAGTCGATAGTCGATAGTCGATAGTCGATAGTCGATAGTCGATAGTCGATAGTCGATAGTCGATAGTCGATAGTCGATAGTCGATAGTCGATAGTCGATAGTCGATAGTCGATAGTCGATAGTCGATAGTCGATAGTCGATAGTCGATAGTCGATAGTCGATAGTCGATAGTCGATAGTCGATAGTCGATAGTCGATAGTCGATAGTCGATAGTCGATAGTCGATAGTCGATAGTCGATAGTCGATAGTCGATAGTCGATAGTCGATAGTCGATAGTCGATAGTCGATAGTCGATAGTCGATAGTCGATAGTCGATAGTCGATAGTCGATAGTCGATAGTCGATAGTCGATAGTCGATAGTCGATAGTCGATAGTCGATAGTCGATAGTCGATAGTCGATAGTCGATAGTCGATAGTCGAGTCGAGTCGATAGTCGATAGTCGATAGTCGATAGTCGATAGTCGATAGTCGATAGTCGATAGTCGATAGTCGATAGTCGATAGTCGATAGTCGATAGTCGATAGTCGATAGTCGATAGTCGATAGTCGATAGTCGATAGTCGATAGTCGATAGTCGATAGTCGATAGTCGATAGTCGATAGTCGATAGTCGATAGTCGATAGTCGATAGTCGATAGTCGATAGTCGATAGTCGATAGTCGATAGTCGATAGTCGATAGTCGATAGTCGATAGTCGATAGTCGATAGTCGATAATCGATAGTAGATAGTCGATAGTCGATAGTCGATAGTCGATAGTCGATAGTCGATAGTCGATAGTCGATAGTCGATAGTCGATAGTCGAGTCGAGTCGATAGTCGATAGTCGATAGTCGATAGTCGATAGTCGATAGTCGATAGTCGATAGTCGATAGTCGATAGTCGATAGTCGATAGTCGATAGTCGATAGTCGATAGTCGATAGTCGATAGTCGATAGTCGATAGTCGATAGTCGATAGTCGATAGTCGATAGTCGATAGTCGATAGTCGATAGTCGATAGTCGATAGTCGATAGTCGATAGTCGATAGTCGATAGTCGATAGTCGATAGTCGATAGTCGATAGTCGATAGTCGATAGTCGATAGTCGATAGTCGATAGTCGATAGTCGATAGTCGATAGTCGTTAGTCGATAGTCGATAGTCGATAGTCGATAGTCGATAGTCGATAGTCGATAGTCGATAGTCGATAGTCGATAGTCGATAGTCGATAGTCGATAGTCGATAGTCGATAGTCGATAGTCGATAGTCGATATTCGATAGTCGATAGTCGAGTCGATAGTCGAGTCGAGTCGATAGTCGAGTCGATAGTCGAGTCGATAGTCGAGTAGAGTCGATAGTCGAGTAGAGTCGATAGTCGAGTCGATAGTCGAGTCGAGTCGATAGTCGAGTCGATAGTCGAGTCGATAGTCGAGGCGAGTCGATAGTCGAGTCGATAGTCGATAGTCGATAGTCGATAGTCGATAGTCGATACTCGATAGTCGATAGTCGATAGTCGATAGTCGATAGTCGATAGTCGATAGTCGATAGTCGATAGTCGATAGTCGATAGTCGATAGTCGATAGTCGATAGTCGATAGTCGATAGTCGAGTCGAGTCGATAGTCGATAGTCGAGTCGATAGTCGAGTCGATAGTCGATAGTCGATAGTCGATAGTCGATAGTCGATAGTCGATAGTCGATAGTCGATAGTCGATAGTCGATAGTCGATAGTCGATAGTCGATAGTCGATAGTCGATAGTCGATAGTCGATAGTCGATAGTCGATAGTCGATAGTCGATAGTCGATAGTCGATAGTCGATAGTCGATAGTCGATAGTCGATAGTCGATAGTCGATAGTCGATAGTCGATAGTCGATAGTCGATAGTCGATAGTCGATAGTCGATAGTCGATAGTCGATAGTCGATAGTCGATAGTCGATAGTCGATAGTCGATAGTCGATAGTCGATAGTCGATAGTCGATAGTCGATAGTCGATAGTCGATAGTCGATAGTCGATAGTCGATAGTCGATAGTCGAGTCGAGTCGATAGTCGATAGTCGAGTCGATAGTCGAGTCGATAGTCGATAGTCGATAGTCGATAGTCGATAGTCGATAGTCGATAGTCGATAGTCGATAGTCGATAGTCGATAGTCGATAGTCGATAGTCGATAGTCGATAGTCGATAGTCGATAGTCGATAGTCGATAGTCGATAGTCGATAGTCGATAGTCGATAGTCGATAGTCGATAGTCGATAGTCGATAGTCGATAGTCGATAGTCGATAGTCGATAGTCGATAGTCGATAGTCGATAGTCGATAGTCGATAGTCGATAGTCGATAGTCGATAGTCGATAGTCGAGTCGATAGTCGAGTCGATAGTCGAGTCGAGTCGATAGTCGAGTCGATAGTCGATGTCGAGTCGATAGTCGAGTCGATAGTCGATAGTCGATAGTCGATAGTCGAGTCGATAGTCGATAGTCGATAGTCGATAGTCGATAGTCGATAGTCGATAGTCGATAGTCGATAGTCGATAGTCGATAGTCGATAGTCGATAGTCGATAGTCGATAGTCGATAGTGGAGTCGATAGTCGATAGTCGATAGTCGATAGTCGATAGTCGATAGTCGATAGTCGATAGTCGATAGTCGATAGTCGATAGTCGATAGTCGATAGTCGATAGTCGATAGTCGATAGTCGATAGTCGATAGTCGATAGTCGATAGTCGATAGTCGATAGTCGATAGTCGATAGTCGAGTCGATAGTCGAGTCGATAGTCGAGTCGAGTCGATAGTCGAGTCGATAGTCGAGTCGAGTCGATAGTCGAGTCGATAGTCGAGTCGATAGTCGAGTCGATAGTCGAGTAGAGTCGATAGTCGAGTAGAGTCGATAGTCGAGTCGATAGTCGAGTCGATAGTCGAGTCGATAGTCGATAGTCGATAGTCGATAGTCGATAGTCGATAGTCGATAGTCGATAGTCGATAGTCGATAGTCGATAGTCGATAGTCGATAGTCGATAGTCGATAGTCGATAGTCGAGTCGAGTCGATAGTCGATAGTCGATAGTCGATAGTCGATAGTCGATAGTCGATAGTCGATAGTCGATAGTCGATAGTCGATAGTCGATAGTCGATAGTCGATAGTCGATAGTCGATAGTCGATAGTCGATAGTCGATAGTCGATAGTCGATAGTCGATAGTCGATAGTCGATAGTCGATAGTCGATAGTCGATAGTCGATAGTCGATAGTCGATAGTCGATAGTCGATAGTCGATAGTCGATAGTCGATAGTCGATAGTCGATAGTCGATAGTCGATAGTCGATAGTCGATAGTCGATAGTCGATAGTCGATAGTCGATAGTCGATAGTCGATAGTCGATAGTCGATAGTCGATAGTCGATAGTCGATAGTCGATAGTCGATAGTCGATAGTCGATAGTCGATAGTCGATAGTCGATAGTCGATAGTCGATAGTCGATAGTCGATAGTCGATAGTCGAGTCGATAGTCGAGTCGATAGTCGAGTCGAGTCGATAGTCGAGTCGATAGTCGATGTCGAGTCGATAGTCGAGTCGATAGTCGATAGTCGATAGTCGATAGTCGAGTCGATAGTCGATAGTCGATAGTCGATAGTCGATAGTCGATAGTCGATAGTCGATAGTCGATAGTCGATAGTCGATAGTCGATAGTCGATAGTCGATAGTGGAGTCGATAGTCGATAGTCGATAGTCGATAGTCGATAGTCGATAGTCGATAGTCGATAGTCGATAGTCGATAGTCGATAGTCGATAGTCGATAGTCGATAGTCGATAGTCGATAGTCGATAGTCGATAGTCGATAGTCGATAGTCGATAGTCGATAGTCGATAGTCGAGTCGATAGTCGAGTCGATAGTCGAGTCGAGTCGATAGTCGAGTCGATAGTCGAGTCGAGTCGATAGTCGAGTCGATAGTCGAGTCGATAGTCGAGTCGATAGTCGAGTAGAGTCGATAGTCGAGTAGAGTCGATAGTCGAGTCGATAGTCGAGTCGATAGTCGAGTCGATAGTCGATAGTCGATAGTCGATAGTCGATAGTCGATAGTCGATAGTCGATAGTCGATAGTCGATAGTCGATAGTCGATAGTCGATAGTCGATAGTCGATAGTCGAGTCGAGTCGATAGTCGATAGTCGATAGTCGATAGTCGATAGTCGATAGTCGATAGTCGATAGTCGATAGTCGATAGTCGATAGTCGATAGTCGATAGTCGATAGTCGATAGTCGATAGTCGATAGTCGATAGTCGATAGTCGATAGTCGATAGTCGATAGTCGATAGTCGATAGTCGATAGTCGATAGTCGATAGTCGATAGTCGATAGTCGATAGTCGATAGTCGATAGTCGATAGTCGATAGTCGATAGTCGATAGTCGATAGTCGATAGTCGATAGTCGATAGTCGATAGTCGATAGTCGATAGTCGATAGTCGATAGTCGATAGTCGATAGTCGATAGTCGATAGTCGATAGTCGATAGTCGATAGTCGATAGTCGAGTAGAGTCGAGTAGAGTCGATAGTCGAGTAGAGTCGATAGTCGAGTCGATAGTCGAGTCGAGTCGATAGTCGAGTCGATAGTCGAGTCGATAGTCGAGGCGAGTCGATAGTCGAGTCGATAGTCGATAGTCGATAGTCGATAGTCGATAGTCGATAGTCGATAGTCGATAGTCGATAGTCGATAGTCGATAGTCGATAGTCGATAGTCGATAGTCGATAGTCGATAGTCGATAGTCGATAGTCGATAGTCGATAGTCGATAGTCGATAGTCGATAGTCGATAGTCGATAGTCGATAGTCGATAGTCGATAGTCGATAGTCGATAGTCGATAGTCGATAGTCGATAGTCGATAGTCGATAGTCGATAGTCGATAGTCGATAGTCGATAGTCGATAGTCGATAGTCGATAGTCGATAGTCGATAGTCGATAGTCGATAGTCGATAGTCGATAGTCGATAGTCGATAGTCGATAGTCGAGTCGATAGTCGAGTCGATAGTCGAGTCGAGTCGATAGTCGAGTCGATAGTCGAGTCGAGTCGATAGTCGAGTCGATAGTCGAGTCGATAGTCGAGTCGATAGTCGAGTAGAGTCGATAGTCGAGTAGAGTCGATAGTCGAGTCGATAGTCGAGTCGATAGTCGAGTCGATAGTCGATAGTCGATAGTCGATAGTCGATAGTCGATAGTCGATAGTCGATAGTCGATAGTCGATAGTCGATAGTCGATAGTCGATAGTCGATAGTCGATAGTCGAGTCGAGTCGATAGTCGATAGTCGATAGTCGATAGTCGATAGTCGATAGTCGATAGTCGATAGTCGATAGTCGATAGTCGATAGTCGATAGTCGATAGTCGATAGTCGATAGTCGATAGTCGATAGTCGATAGTCGATAGTCGATAGTCGATAGTCGATAGTCGATAGTCGATAGTCGATAGTCGATAGTCGATAGTCGATAGTCGATAGTCGAGTAGAGTCGATAGTCGAGTAGAGTCGATAGTCGAGTCGATAGTCGAGTCGAGTCGAGTCGATAGTCGAGTCGATAGTCGAGTCGATAGTCGAGGCGAGTCGATAGTCGAGTCGATAGTCGATAGTCGATAGTCGATAGTCGATAGTCGATAGTCGATAGTCGATAGTCGATAGTCGATAGTCGATAGTCGATAGTCGATAGTCGATAGTCGATAGTCGATAGTCGATAGTCGATAGTCGATAGTCGATAGTCGATAGTCGATAGTCGATAGTCGATAGTCGATAGTCGATAGTCGATAGTCGATAGTCGATAGTCGATAGTCGATAGTCGATAGTCGATAGTCGATAGTCGATAGTCGATAGTCGATAGTCGATAGTCGATAGTCGATAGTCGATAGTCGATAGTCGATAGTCGATAGTCGATAGTCGATAGTCGATAGTCGATAGTCGATAGTCGATAGTCGATAGTCGATAGTCGATAGTCGATAGTCGATAGTCGATAGTCGAGTCGATAGTCGAGTCGATAGTCGAGTCGAGTCGATAGTCGAGTCGATAGTCGAGTCGAGTCGATAGTCGAGTCGATAGTCGAGTCGATAGTCGAGTCGATAGTCGAGTAGAGTCGATAGTCGAGTAGAGTCGATAGTCGAGTCGATAGTCGAGTCGATAGTCGAGTCGATAGTCGATAGTCGATAGTCGATAGTCGATAGTCGATAGTCGATAGTCGATAGTCGATAGTCGATAGTCGATAGTCGATAGTCGATAGTCGAGTCGAGTCGATAGTCGATAGTCGATAGTCGATAGTCGATAGTCGATAGTCGATAGTCGATAGTCGATAGTCGATAGTCGATAGTCGATAGTCGATAGTCGATAGTCGATAGTCGATAGTCGATAGTCGATAGTCGATAGTCGATAGTCGATAGTCGATAGTCGATAGTCGATAGTCGATAGTCGATAGTCGATAGTCGATAGTCGATAGTCGATAGTCGATAGTCGATAGTCGATAGTCGATAGTCGATAGTCGATAGTCGATAGTCGATAGTCGATAGTCGATAGTCGATAGTCGATAGTCGATAGTCGATAGTCGATAGTCGATAGTCGATAGTCGATAGTCGATAGTCGATAGTCGATAGTCGATAGTCGATAGTCGATAGTCGATAGTCGATAGTCGAGTCGATAGTCGAGTCGAGTCGATAGTCGAGTCGATAGTCGAGTCGATAGTCGAGTAGAGTCGATAGTCGAGTAGAGTCGATAGTCGAGTCGATAGTCGAGTCGAGTCAATAGTCGAGTCGATAGTCGATAGTCGATACTCGATAGTCGATAGTCGATAGTCGATAGTCGATAGTCGATAGTCGATAGTCGATAGTCGATAGTCGATAGTCGATAGTCGATAGTCGATAGTCGATAGTCGATAGTCGATAGTCGATAGTCGAGTCGAGTCGATAGTCGATAGTCGAGTCTATAGTCGAGTCGATAGTCGATAGTCGATAGTCGATAGTCGATAGTCGATAGTCGATAGTCGATAGTCGATAGTCGATAGTCGATAGTCGATAGTCGATAGTCGATAGTCGATAGTCGATAGTCGATAGTCGATAGTCGATAGTCGATAGTCGATAGTCGATAGTCGATAGTCGATAGTCGATAGTCGATAGTCGATAGTCGATAGTCGATAGTCGATAGTCGATAGTCGATAGTCGATAGTCGATAGTCGATAGTCGATAGTCGATAGTCGATAGTCGATAGTCGATAGTCGATAGTCGATAGTCGATAGTCGATAGTCGATAGTCGATAGTCGATAGTCGATAGTCGATAGTCGATAGTCGATAGTCGATAGTCGATAGTCGATAGTCGATAGTCGATAGTCGATAGTCGATAGTCGATAGTCGATAGTCGATAGTCGATAGTCGAGTCGAGTCGATAGTCGATAGTCGAGTCGATAGTCGAGTCGATAGTCGATAGTCGATAGTCGATAGTCGATAGTCGATAGTCGATAGTCGATAGTCGATAGTCGATAGTCGATAGTCGATAGTCGATAGTCGATAGTCGATAGTCGATAGTCGATAGTCGATAGTCGATAGTCGATAGTCGATAGTCGATAGTCGATAGTCGATAGTCGATAGTCGATAGTCGATAGTCGATAGTCGATAGTCGATAGTCGATAGTCGATAGTCGAGTCGATAGTCGAGTCGATAGTCGAGTCGAGTCGATAGTCGAGTCGATAGTCGATGTCGAGTCGATAGTCGAGTCGATAGTCGATAGTCGATAGTCGATAGTCGAGTCGATAGTCGATAGTCGATAGTCGATAGTCGATAGTCGATAGTCGATAGTCGATAGTCGATAGTCGATAGTCGATAGTCGATAGTCGATAGTCGATAGTCGATAGTCGATAGTGGAGTCGATAGTCGATAGTCGATAGTCGATAGTCGATAGTCGATAGTCGATAGTCGATAGTCGATAGTCGATAGTCGATAGTCGATAGTCGATAGTCGATAGTCGATAGTCGATAGTCGATAGTCGATAGTCGATAGTCGATAGTCGATAGTCGAGTCGATAGTCGAGTCGATAGTCGAGTCGAGTCGATAGTCGAGTCGATAGTCGAGTCGAGTCGATAGTCGAGTCGATAGTCGAGTCGATAGTCGAGTCGATAGTCGAGTAGAGTCGATAGTCGAGTAGAGTCGATAGTCGAGTCGATAGTCGAGTCGATAGTCGAGTCGATAGTCGATAGTCGATAGTCGATAGTCGATAGTCGATAGTCGATAGTCGATAGTCGATAGTCGATAGTCGATAGTCGATAGTCGATAGTCGAGTCGAGTCGATAGTCGATAGTCGATAGTCGATAGTCGATAGTCGATAGTCGATAGTCGATAGTCGATAGTCGATAGTCGATAGTCGATAGTCGATAGTCGATAGTCGATAGTCGATAGTCGATAGTCGATAGTCGATAGTCGATAGTCGATAGTCGATAGTCGATAGTCGATAGTCGATAGTCGATAGTCGATAGTCGATAGTCGATAGTCGATAGTCGATAGTCGATAGTCGATAGTCGATAGTCGATAGTCGATAGTCGATAGTCGATAGTCGATAGTCGATAGTCGATAGTCGATAGTCGATAGTCGATAGTCGATAGTCGATAGTCGATAGTCGATAGTCGATAGTCGATAGTCGATAGTCGATAGTCGATAGTCGATAGTCGATAGTCGATAGTCGATAGTCGATAGTCGATAGTCGATAGTCGATAGTCGATAGTCGAGTCGATAGTCGAGTCGATAGTCGAGTCGAGTCGATAGTCGAGTCGATAGTCGATGTCGAGTCGATAGTCGAGTCGATAGTCGATAGTCGATAGTCGATAGTCGAGTCGATAGTCGATAGTCGATAGTCGATAGTCGATAGTCGATAGTCGATAGTCGATAGTCGATAGTCGATAGTCGATAGTCGATAGTCGATAGTCGATAGTGGAGTCGATAGTCGATAGTCGATAGTCGATAGTCGATAGTCGATAGTCGATAGTCGATAGTCGATAGTCGATAGTCGATAGTCGATAGTCGATAGTCGATAGTCGATAGTCGATAGTCGATAGTCGATAGTCGATAGTCGATAGTCGATAGTCGATAGTCGATAGTCGATAGTCGATAGTCGATAGTCGAGTCGATAGTCGAGTCGATAGTCGAGTCGAGTCGATAGTCGAGTCGATAGTCGAGTCGAGTCGATAGTCGAGTCGATAGTCGAGTCGATAGTCGAGTCGATAGTCGAGTAGAGTCGATAGTCGAGTCGATAGTCGAGTCGATAGTCGATAGTCGATAGTCGATAGTCGATAGTCGATAGTCGATAGTCGATAGTCGATAGTCGATAGTCGATAGTCGATAGTCGATAGTCGATAGTCGAGTCGAGTCGATAGTCGATAGTCGATAGTCGATAGTCGATAGTCGATAGTCGATAGTCGATAGTCGATAGTCTATAGTCGATAGTCGATAGTCGATAGTCGATAGTCGATAGTCGATAGTCGATAGTCGATAGTCGATAGTCGATAGTCGATAGTCGATAGTCGATAGTCGATAGTCGATAGTCGATAGTCGATAGTCGATAGTCGATAGTCGATAGTCGATAGTCGATAGTCGATAGTCGATAGTCGATAGTCGATAGTCGATAGTCGATAGTCGATAGTCGATAGTCGATAGTCGATAGTCGATAGTCGATAGTCGATAGTCGATAGTCGATAGTCGATAGTCGATAGTCGATAGTCGATAGTCGATAGTCGATAGTCGATAGTCGATAGTCGATAGTCGATAGTCGAGTAGAGTCGATAGTCGAGTCGATAGTCGAGTCGAGTCGATAGTCGAGTCGATAGTCGAGTCGATAGTCGAGGCGAGTCGATAGTCGAGTCGATAGTCGATAGTCGATAGTCGATAGTCGATAGTCGATAGTCGATAGTCGATAGTCGATAGTCGATAGTCGATAGTCGATAGTCGATAGTCGATAGTCGATAGTCGATAGTCGATAGTCGATAGTCGATAGTCGATAGTCGATAGTCGATAGTCGATAGTCGATAGTCGATAGTCGATAGTCGATAGTCGATAGTCGATAGTCGATAGTCGATAGTCGATAGTCGATAGTCGATAGTCGATAGTCGATAGTCGATAGTCGATAGTCGATAGTCGATAGTCGATAGTCGATAGTCGATAGTCGATAGTCGATAGTCGATAGTCGATAGTCGATAGTCGATAGTCGAGTCGATAGTCGAGTCGATAGTCGAGTCGAGTCGATAGTCGAGTCGATAGTCGAGTCGAGTCGATAGTCGAGTCGATAGTCGAGTCGATAGTCGAGTCGATAGTCGAGTAGAGTCGATAGTCGAGTAGAGTCGATAGTCGAGTCGATAGTCGAGTCGATAGTCGAGTCGATAGTCGATAGTCGATAGTCGATAGTCGATAGTCGATAGTCGATAGTCGATAGTCGATAGTCGATAGTCGATAGTCGATAGTCGATAGTCGAGTCGAGTCGATAGTCGATAGTCGATAGTCGATAGTCGATAGTCGGTAGTCGATAGTCGATAGTCGATAGTCGATAGTCGATAGTCGATAGTCGATAGTCGATAGTCGATAGTCGATAGTCGATAGTCGATAGTCGATAGTCGATAGTCGATAGTCGATAGTCGATAGTCGATAGTCGATAGTCGATAGTCGATAGTCGATAGTCGATAGTCGATAGTCGATAGTCGATAGTCGATAGTCGATAGTCGATAGTCGATAGTCGATAGTCGATAGTCGATAGTCGATAGTCGATAGTCGATAGTCGATAGTCGATAGTCGATAGTCGATAGTCGATAGTCGATAGTCGATAGTCGATAGTCGATAGTCGATAGTCGATAGTCGATAGTCGATAGTCGATAGTCGATAGTCGATAGTCGATAGTCGATAGTCGATAGTCGATAGTCGATAGTCGATAGTCGATAGTCGATAGTCGATAGTCGATAGTCGATAGTCGATAGTCGATAGTCGATAGTCGATAGTCGATAGTCGATAGTCGATAGTCGATAGTCGATAGTCGATAGTCGATAGTCGATAGTCGATAGTCGATAGTCGATAGTCGATAGTCGAGTCGAGTCGATAGTCGAGTCGATAGTCGAGTCGATAGTCGAGTAGAGTCGATAGTCGAGTAGAGTCGATAGTCGAGTAGAGTCGATAGTCGAGTCGATAGTCGAGTCGAGTCGATAGTCGAGTCGATAGTCGAGTCGATAGTCGAGGCGAGTCGATAGTCGAGTCGATAGTCGATAGTCGATAGTCGATAGTCGATAGTCGATAGTCGATAGTCGATAGTCGATAGTCGATAGTCGATAGTCGATAGTCGATAGTCGATAGTCGATAGTCGATAGTCGATAGTCGATAGTCGATAGTCGATAGTCGATAGTCGATAGTCGATAGTCGATAGTCGATAGTCGATAGTCGATAGTCGATAGTCGATAGTCGATAGTCGATAGTCGATAGTCGATAGTCGATAGTCGATAGTCGATAGTCGATAGTCGATAGTCGATAGTCGATAGTCGATAGTCGATAGTCGATAGTCGATAGTCGATAGTCGATAGTCGATAGTCGATAGTCGATAGTCGATAGTCGATAGTCGATAGTCGATAGTCGATAGTCGATAGTCGATAGTCGATAGTCGATAGTCGATAGTCGATAGTCGATAGTCGATAGTCGATAGTCGATAGTCGATAGTCGATAGTCGATAGTCGATAGTCGATAGTCGATAGTCGATAGTCGATAGTCGATAGTCGATAGTCGATAGTCGATAGTCGATAGTCGATAGTCGATAGTCGATAGTCGATAGTCGATAGTCGATAGTCGATAGTCGATAGTCGATAGTCGATAGTCGATAGTCGATAGTCGATAGTCGATAGTCGATAGTCGATAGTCGATAGTCGATAGTCGATAGTCGATAGTCGATAGTCGATAGTCGATAGTCGATAGTCGATAGTCGATAGTCGATAGTCGATAGTCGATAGTCGATAGTCGATAGTCGATAGTCGATAGTCGATAGTCGATAGTCGATAGTCGATAGTCGATAGTCGATAGTCGATAGTCGATAGTCGATAGTCGATAGTCGATAGTCGATAGTCGATAGTCGATAGTCGATAGTCGATAGTCGATAGTCGATAGTCGATAGTCGATAGTCGATAGTCGATAGTCGATAGTCGATAGTCGATAGTCGATAGTCGATAGTCGATAGTCGATAGTCGATAGTCGATAGTCGATAGTCGATAGTCGATAGTCGATAGTCGATAGTCGATAGTCGATAGTCGATAGTCGATAGTCGATAGTCGATAGTCGATAGTCGATAGTCGATAGTCGATAGTCGATAGTCGATAGTCGATAGTCGATAGTCGATAGTCGATAGTCGATAGTCGATAGTCGATAGTCGATAGTCGATAGTCGATAGTCGATAGTCGATAGTCGATAGTCGATAGTCGATAGTCGATAGTCGATAGTCGATAGTCGATAGTCGATAGT
>CAKOGF010000239.1:0-13340 GCA_933228935.1 Pemphredon lugubris
CCCCATTTTTGTCAATAAAAAGATTGAATTGATAATAAATTATTAGCTTCCAGTCTGCTAAAAATAACATAATTTTTCTTTAATTTTTAATCCCCACAAATAATTTTTTATAAAGCACGTGATTATTAATTTTATTTTGTAATTTTCTTCCAAACATCCTCATTAATATTATATCAATGAATAATTTATTGCATAATAATTTCGCTGGTGCTCAAACTAAATTTATGGCGCTACTTTAATCCCAAATACCAGCTTGTCAACTTATAAAAAAAGGCAGCATCAAAAGATTTGGTCATATTATATCAGGAACATGTTGCTAATATCAATTAAAGAATCAACTAATATATAATTTATTCCCTTTAAAATAGCATAATGATATAAACCAGAAGCTATAAAATTTAAAAAATAACATTAATTTATCATATCTAAAGAAAGTCAAACAATGAGATAAAAATAAAAACAGCTAAAATTAAAAGACATATTAGATTTTATAAAGTTTATTAAAAATCACCTTTAATAAAATCTACTTGATTGAAGCCCCAGTCTGATTACTAGTTTTACAATCAAGTTTTACAGCCTAATGGTACTATATCACATTAAGCACAGGAGAAAAATATAGTGTTACCCCATGTCAGGTATAAAATTATGACTTCACTCAATTCATAAGAATTATAAAATATCATATTTTTATATATGATATAATGCCAAGTTATATCCTCAAGACTGAGTACATAAAAGCCTATAAGCAAACCAATTGCAACGATTGTTATATCCCAATACCACCTGTGCACCCTCCTGGTGTCCCAATAGCTTATCCACACATCATAAGAATTTGGATCTTTTCAAATAAACATAATTGGATCTAAATATGTTTTCTAGCCCCTCTTGAAGATTGTTTTTTCTCCAACTTATTCATGTAAAAACTATAAGCAGTTCATTTATATAGTTACCATAAAAAACAGGAACCTATAATAAGTTCAAAGAGATCTATAAAGAGTAATAAAGAGTCAATAATCATAAAATACCTATATATAATATTTCAGAGGCTTCAATGATAACATTGCAACATCTTTGATTACTCCTTGGGCAAATAATTCCCCAAACTTCATCAGTTCAATTCACATGAACAGATTCCACCACAAATCCTGATTCCACACATACCTTCTGGAATTGATAGCAGGACAAACCTTTTCCTTGAAAGCACATGAATTCCATGATCTACATAGATGGCATGATGCAATACCAAGCTATATAAGCTTATTTGATTTTCTCAATAAATATATCACTCTTCTTCTCAAATCTTCTGCTTTATTTCAGTTTATATACTTCCCAGAATTATATACACAACAATAATAAAATTAGATCTTAGCATTATTCAATACTCAGGAACAGCAAGACATACCATCACAGAAAAAATTATACTATCAACCAAATACATAAATATCAGATAGAACATTGAAGGAAATATCTCTCTTATTCTTCAGACCAGAGGATTAACCCTAAAAATGGAAGTATTCTAAAAAAAGGCAATATAAGAACAAAATAAAGAATTTTTAAAGGCCTGACTTGAGCCAGACAGCATTAATTTTATTACCATGAATGATCATATACAAATCCTAGAGAATTTTTTATATACTAGAACCTTGTCTGACTCCAGTAAGCTTGATCTTAGTACTTAAATCAATATTATAGTAACATACTGTAAGTAAAATTCACATTTTTACTATCATAGATAATTATTGATCAGAAACATTAATTTTTAATTTGGGAAAAACATTCAAAGCTCCAGAAGACTTAAAAAATTCATTAATAATGTGCAAAATATTTATAAAGACTCAAAATACAAAAGTTTATTATAATTAAGACAGTCACAGCCTGTCAAAAAGGCCCTCAATTCTGTTTAGTTGCCTAAAGCTGTTGTGCACTTGCAAGGACTTGGTGAGGAGGGCACAGTGGCATTATACTAACGGAAGGATTGGATTTGTACTAAGCCAAATGGTTAGCAGAGAGGAAGCAATGAGAGAGAGTTACCTTGTTGCTGCTATTACTTGATGTGTAATAAAAGAACTCCTCTAGAGATGTCTAGGGAGGGCGCGCTGAAGTACAAGAGACACACAAAAGAAAAGAGTATGTAGAACTTAGAATTTATTGAGAATAAAATAAAACTATATACTTTAGATAGATACCAAAGATTATAGGTGGGGTGAAAGGATCACTTGTCACTCTTACAAGTGGAGGGGAGATCCTGAAGGTGATACGTGAAGCTTGAAATTGATACCACTCCATTTATGGAGGGGATACAAATTTGAGCACCAAAGTTAAAAGATAAGAAATTTGAATCTATTTATAGATTCAAACCCACCAAAGACAAAATTGAAAGAGTCTGAATGTGACCATTCATGAAAAAAACCAATATTGAATGTATGCTCAACTTAAAGACCTAAAACACTTCCACCTGGTCCAGAAACACATAAAAATTAAATAGTTCAGAGAAGCCAATTGATACTGATCCCCATGGATATACCAAGTATTATAATGAAAATTTCCCAGCCAATAATTATCTTAAATTTAGCAGTTAAAGCTAGTCCTCATTTAATTGATTACTAGATTTTTCAGCTATAATATAGCAAGGGGAAGAAACCCCTTCTATTTTTAAAAACAATAATTGAAACTAGTCTCATGCTCTTTGAATATTGTAACTTTCAAAAAGTTTATTGTTTTGCATTTTACTTTATTTGATTTTAGTTTAAAAATTTCAATTCTTAATTTAACAAATAACAATTGATAGCATAAAAATAGTTTACTTAAAAATACAGTTCTACTCTATCTTCAAAGCTTCTCAGACTAGCAAATTAGACCAAGTAGCCAATCTCTCACCATTTTTTAAAAATTAAGAGAAATTTTCTTCCAAACCTCCCAGATAATAGTAGAGATTCCAAATATTAATTAAAGCAGCGATCTCACACATTTTTTTCTAACTAAAGGTCTAAAATGGCTGCTCCTGCTAAGGACTTCCCCTGACCATTATTGCTCTTTATCATGACTACATTAATCTAGGTTTGTTTTACATAATCATACTAGACCTCACTAAAAAAGTGATTTCCTGCATGAGATAAATTCATCCCTTTGCAACTTCAGTCAGATAATTGGTAATTATGATTCTTTTCATCTACTAGTCATTTAATTCATACCATGTTACATATCCTGAAGAGAAACCTGATACTATTATAGGTCAAAAATTCATATTTTTACAATCTTTATTCTTCTAGATTTTGGAAAAACCCAATTCAATAGTAAGAGAATCAAATGAATTTTTTATACTAAATCTGAGCTAAATTAATTTTTCACAGATGACATTTAATAAAATGAACTTTTCAATAAAAAATATTTATTGTGAATACTTTGCTTCATCACAGCAAGAGCACATCAGCATTTTATTTCTGGTTTATATTATTTAATTATTCTCTTTTTAGAAGCTGTCATTATAATTTAAGTTTACTTAATATTATTAGCATTATACTATATTCTGAACAATAATTTAATTTCAAAGGACAAATTTCAGATAATTTGAATCAATATAGTTTATATTATTTGGGACAACTTAAATCAATTAATGACCTTTTATAGTAGTCAATTCAAGTATCAAAATTTCAACTGTAAGTTAACTTCTTTGATGCCACATCTGATTTTTAGGGTACTTATATATCCTGTTGGATAAGTATATGTCCTCATATAGTAGATGATTTATCTATATGACTACTTTTTAAAAAATAATAAAAGTTCTCTAAAAAAACAATTATAAAAATGAAGTAAATTTAAGCCTATTAAGAAAAATAAATTAATCCAGCCTAAAAAAGATTGATCCAGAAAAAATTAAATTAAAAAGGTTATGTTATTGAGTAACATTGAATTTGAGTATATTTTAATTTTTAAGCTTGGTTGATTTCATTTGGGGTTATTTATAGAGCTGCAGTGGATTTTTTCAGATGATTTATTTATAATAAAGCAGTCATCTGGACAAAATCTAGTCCCAATTCCAACAAAATCAGTCAGGCTCCAATTTTATCAGAATATGGGCCTTATCTTTACCACTAGTAGAGAATTTTTTGGATTATATTATCTGTATATAGGTAGGATTTAATCCTATCTTATTCTTTGTATTAAAAATTTCAATATAAATTATCAGCAAAGAAAATATATTAAAAATAGCTTTATTTTTTAAATACACTATCTTTTACCTTTTATTTATTATGATTATTCTACTATTTGGTTTCAAACTAAATCTTTTCACTGTATGCAAAGTGGTTGGTACTGAATTCTGGAGGGAAATTCTTTTCCAGCCCAAAACTTTTCTGAAAAAATTAGATTCTTCCAAGATAGAAAATACAATTTTCCAGAAGAGCTTGAGCTTGGCCTTTCAAATTCTGGTTAAAACCAAAATCCACTCCAAAACTGTCTAATTCAGCCCAAAATATGTGATATTACTATAGACCGACTTAAGTATGTTTCCTACAGGTTTGATAACTACTTTATATTTTATATCTACATATTATTTATTGCCACTATATTTAACTCCTTTAATATTTTTTAAACTAAATGTCAGGTGGGAATTGTTTATCACTGCATAGAAATCAAAATATGAAAAAATAAAGCCTGAGTGAAGAGTAGCAGTATAATTAACCATACAAAAATTGTGAGCTTAAGTGAGATTATCCAAAAACATGGCAATTGAGGGTGAAAAAATCAAGATTCAAGTAATAATAGTTATAAAAAGAACTAAAAGAGATATTGTAAAGCCCCCAAATAGAGGATGAATTAGCTAAGGGTGTATTTATCAGGCTAGATGGCCCAGTTAACTAAATTTTTTATGTTTAGGTTTAAAAGAGAGGTCCAGAGCCTCAATTATTATTTTATATTTAGTGGGGGAAGAAGTAAATATATTTTAAGAAACTAAACTATCAGGAAACTTCTCCTGTTTTAGATAGTGTAAATTACTGAACTCTCATTAGTTCAGTTGCAACAATTGGCCAAACCTTAATCTTTTTGGTCCCTCTAATGGTATTTGAATAGCTTAATTTATGATATTGTAATTCAAAAAATTGGCAGTCAGTGGGCCATGTACTGCTTCTCACAGGCAGTGAGTATCTCAATTTTGGAAGTTCATAACTTTCTGAGCAAAACAAAGGCAGACAGAAGGGATATTTTTCTTTCATATCTGCTCCTGCTAAAAATCATTTACAAGCAATGGCCTTATTATATTAATCAATAAATTTAAAGAGTTGGCAGAAGCCTGTTACAGGCTTGTATTTAATTTGGGTTAATCAATTTTAGGAATAAATTTCTTACTCTAACACTGCACTTGAGCTATTTTTAAAGTTATTAAATTTTATATTTATAATGCTTTTAAAGGTTAATTTTTCTTTGTTTTTTGCTTAATAAATTAATATATATAAAAGTGAGTCTGTCTGTCTGGATGTCTGTAATGTCACCTCAAGTGCACTCAAGCCATAAGGGATCCAATTGAATTGCTGGAACCATAAAGTTTATTATTAAAGCCAATGGCCAATCCAAAAGCTCAATTTGGCTCATCCTTACATGAAATCCCTTACTTTCCCCTAGGAAGCATGATGTTTGAATCCACTAAAATGTGGCTTAAATTGTGAAGTGTGAAAAATCTAAGCCACTTGGACTTGAATAAAATTATAATTATTGATTGAATTTTTAAATTTGCATCACTTGGTTTGAGTGGCTGCATTACTGGATCCAAGTGGCTGTTGATTATTTTTGAGCTGCCCTTGCTTATGTTGCATCCTTCTAATTAAGATTAAGTGGAGTAAACTAGCTTTTATAATATTAAACCTTGATAAAATAGCTTTCATAAAATCTAGAGTACCCAGATAAATTTTTCATGCAATTTTGAACACAATGGTACCAATTTCAATGCTTCTAACTGTTTAGAATGCCAAGATACAGATTTAAGTGCTGAAATCGGGCTCGCGCTATAGTCCAAGGCCTGGACTCAATTTGCTCTGTCAAAATTTACTATGGGCATACAGCAAAAAAAACTAAAAGCACCATATCTTGGTGAATAATTATTCAAACTTGATGGTTGATAGCTTATTAAAAAGCTACAAATAAGCTCTATCTTTTGATTTAACTAACAAAATTAAATAAAGATCTCATATTTTATTATAGCTTTGATAAAATTACCAGTAATACTCAACATATTTTGACTATAAATTTTTATATAAATACTTGAAATATAGATTTTATATATAGCAAAGCTTAATTTTTAAAATAAAGCTTAAATTAAAAAGCTTTTTTAAAAATTAAGTATATGTAATATAATTTATTATACAAAGTCAATAATTTTTTTATTTTTTATAATAAACCCTCTGTCAGCCTGTCCTTGGATGGGAAAATTGCTAGTAACTAAATATTTAGCACTAGGCCATATTTTCACCTCCTAAATAATTCAATAATATCTCTTTAATTGATTTATTAAAAATTTTCTAACTCCTTGAAAAATAATAATGGCTCACTGAACCATAAAATATCAGGCTTTATAATTTTTTGATAAAAATCTAGGACACTAAAAGCTATAAAGCTTAAAAGGTCTTCAAACTAATTTTTATTTCTAATATTGCATGATATGATACTGGGTATTGTGATGGCCACCTGTGTGGTGCTCTGTTTAACTAGTCATTTTGGCTCTGAATAATGGTGTAATACCCAAGGATAGAAGGTATAAATTAAAGTAGGTAGAAAGCTAGGTTGAACATCTGGAAACTGGTCAGTGCTGTGACAATAGGTTACATGTTTATCAACCATTGAAATACCTTAACGTGTGGTTTTGCTTCCAAAACTTCTGGCAAAGTAGGACAATCCATAATAAACAGAGGTGTAGGCAGCCAACAACATGGTGGAGTGGAGTGATACCAGATGGGGTCATGTCATGTTTAGAAAAGAGTGTAGTTGTGCTGGTTCTGTCTCTTACCTTTCTTTGGCTTCTTGTGGGTTTAGCCCAAACACATAAGAGTCATGCTGGTATCTCCTGATACCCAAACAGGCTGTCAAACCAACTGAGAAAAGAAGATGGTTCATCTTCTTTTCTAGAGGGAGCAAACTAAAGCTTAGTAGTTTTAATACTCTGCTAATGTGTGAGTATAGTAAGAAGTGATATAAGTGTTGAGGGTATAATTTCCAATGATAGCACAACCTATCATTGAGGGGTGATTCTTTATTTATAGTGGTTTCCCACTTTCAAAGTTTTTCAAGTGGGAGTGAAAACATTTAATTGGGGATCCCAAGAGTCTGGATTGGGGTTTGAAGGGTGATTGATGGCCAAAATTTTGTTTTGTCTTTATCTCTGAAAGTTCTGGGGTCTGGCTAATGAATTCTGAGGTGTTTAGTACAACGTAACTTTGGGTCCCAGATCAGTTGCTGACCCAACCTGGGTTGGTTTTGGCCCCAATCATTTAGACTGGGTCCCAGGTCCCTATTGGTTGGGCCCAACTGTTGTCCTAAAAATATAGTGATAGTAATTGGTGGTTGAAGTGCTGTTCTTGGGATCCCCAAAAGATAAAAGCTTGCTAATGGAGGTTTTTGATTAGTTAAAGTTGCCACCATTATCTGATTTGCTGAGCTAGTGGGGCAGTCAGGGTTTTGGCTGACAGGCTGGCCCATGTGGATTAATCAGAGGCCTGAACAGGCACAGTGGGCATCTGCTCCAAGGTTAAGCTTCTGTGGCGTCCAGAAAGTTATTTTTTTCCTGTTGAATCCATATTTTTCTCTCTTGGTTCAGGAGTTATTGCTGGTCATAGGTTTGGTTAGAGGGAGGGAAGCTGTTTTTCTTTTGCCATGATGGTATTATGCTAGCAATAGGTACATTAGTGTTGGGAATATTCCTGAGAGATAGATGCTAAAATAAATAGATAAAAATTTAGAGTGCTCAGCATATTTAGAATAGGGATAGCCCATAATTCAACTTAAGTCTATAATCAGTACTAACTGTCAAGAAATATGATACTAAAAGAAGTAACTTATCTATCAGCTTTCTGGTATTTCTTGGAGATGTGACATTGCCAACACCTGATTAACATAATCTATCAGTATTATACTATTTTCTGCTGATGTATTTGGGATAATTAGTTAGTTGACAATCATATGATGTTATTTTGGAAACAATTAAGATTATATAAAGCACTCTGATTGACCAGTTGTTACTTCAACTGGACAGGGTCCCAGACAAACTAGGTTTAGGATATCCTAGTATCTGGTCACAGATATTTTTTAGCAATAAAAAGAAGTTTTGGGTTAACAACCCAATATGAAAAGATAAAGGGCAGTTAAGTCCTTGTCCTACAGCCTAGATTACAGTTGAGTACTCATCATTCTCATGCTTGATCAATCATAGTGATAAAAAGATTCTACTGACACCTTGTTACCCAGGCCATGAAAAATACATAAATAGAGAAAAATTAAGAATGAATTAGATCCTATGTCATGAAAACATAGATGCCTAGCTTTGGGGGTTAGTATTGGCAGTCTGAGAAACAGATAGACTAACCAATGAGAGTTAGAAGCATTATATGTTAATCCTGGCAAGAGAGCAACTAAGAGCCCTATAAAAAGCCCTTCTTTTGATAAATAGAAGGCAGATAAATTTATTCTTTGATATAAAGTAGAGCAGAATTTATTTCTATCAAAACATTTACTATAAAAGCATTTTGTGTAAAGCTGTTTCCAATTAACAGCCTTTTCATGTTAATTGTGGGATACTTGGTGACTGCATTCTGCCAGTACCACTTTCAGATGACAGAGAAGTCCCTTATCCTAAATTACATCTTTCTCAAGCATATGCCTTGATGTTAGCTTGCTGTAAAAACCCATTTGATAGTCAAATCTGCTATAAAAAAGATATACCTTATCAACAAGCATGCAGAATAATTACTCTACCAATAAATAATACAATATCAAGATAAAAAATCTTGACACCAACCAAAAATTATGAAATATAAAATATGGATAAAGTAGCATATATTTTGTCTTTAAAAACTATTTTGAGATTATCATATTATATACTAAATCAGACTATGGCTGCTGCATTATCTAGCCATGTGTAAGGAATGTGATTCATTCTGGTTCTAAAAATTATAACAATAGTCCAAACCAGAAACCAGATGTAGTTTTTTAATTTTGAATGTGAATTCCACTATTAAAAAATAATTTATCAATTGATAATTTAAAATCAAAAGACATTAAATTACTTCTTTGAAATTTTTCATGCACTTTTTATGATCCAAAAGCAGTTAGAAAAGACAAGACATACTCAAATGTTATAAAATATAAAGTAAAAATAAATGAACACATAATCAAACCAGTTTTTAGATGAAAAATCAGAAGATGGGGATAAAAGCCATCAAACAAGAATTGATGTAACCAACAATGTGAAAGGCAAAACAGAGATAAATGCAATTCTGAATCTAATTTTACAAGCAATCAAAATGTGACCAATCAAACAAGTCAGCCACGTCAGAGCCACTTCCACCCTCAGTTACAAGCCTTCATCACATTTTCTCTAATTCAGTGCTAGAATTAGAGGGCACCTAAAGTATCTAAGTCTTCCTCCCTGATTTTTCAGGCCTGTAAGATTTTATTAGTTTTGCAGTAACAAGAGCATCATGACTTGAGAAATTTTAATTACACCCACTTATTCCCTGCTTAAAATTTAAGATAATCTATTTTCTTGTGAGCTAGTTAACCAACAATTTTTCTTTTACTTTAGCATCAATAAATTTTCAATTTTTCTATTTTTTATCATTAGACTAAATTTATTGAAATAACGATCTCATTATGGAGCTACACAATATACTTTAGGTATTATCTTTCATTTTCCTGTCTCACCTGATTAACACAAATGTAGGGTTGCTAATACAGCTCCTACTTCTACTGAACTCATCACTGGCTCTGTCTAGTACAAATTAGGTCCTTATAGATTACACTTGCCTTATTTAGAACCTTCTACTATTTTTTCTATCCTTCACCCCCATGCACTGTGATAGCTACTTGCATACATAAATGTGTATTTTTTATTACAATAATTCTCTTCCCTTTTTGAGATATTTTGCCTGGTAGCCCGCCTTATAAACATACTTATGGTGGATATTCCAGTGGAGTATTTTCTAGTAAGTTCAACCTGAGAGCTTTTTATTCTGAGTGATATAAGTTCCCAACCAGTAGATCTCTGATACCAGCCCCATATGTTTCTGATCATTGGTTCAGGTACCTTCAGAAATTATCTATAACATTCTAAAATGCCCCAGATTTATCTTTTATTTTTTCTAACAAATAACAATGTTACATTCTTTTAATATAGCACCCCTTATTCCCCTTTTTGCTTTTCAATAGCAAACTCTTGTCAACTGTATAATAAATGTATTTTTAACATTAAAGTTCATAAAGTGCTATAATTGTTACAGATAAAGTTAGACTTGCTGTTGAAGCTATCTTAGTTAACTCTATCAGGGAAGCACACATTACCTTAAACCTGATGGGAAATAGATAGTTTCAAATGAGAATATTATGAAGAAATAAGTAGGGTAGTTTTTTATCCAAAGCTTTAGAGATAGAGTACAATGTTTTCACATTTTATAGCCAAGAAGAACTGGTTGACAGCTGAGAGCAAATATTAGTCTAGATTTGAAGAGCATCAAGTTTTAAACATTCTAGGTTGAAATAAATAGCATCTTCATTTGCTTGAAGCTACTCTCCAGGAATATTTATTAAGAGCAGCAACTGTCAGAAGTCAAAAAACCTCAGAGCTATGCAAGTCTGACCTCATGAAAAGTATGATAGTTTTGCTATAACATAAGAATCTATTTGATGCTGTGCTTAGAATTAGCTTGAGCCTAGGTAGAATTAGTATTAGAAGTAAATATACATTACCAGTAGCTGAAGAAGTTGATTCACCTCTGTATTGGGAGCATTTTCCTGTGGTGCTACAGGCAGGTTAGAGGTACTCTGATAGCAATTAGAGGAAACATCTTGAGGAGGGGCATAATAGCCATAAGTATTATCTGTATGGGTGCTTTTCCCACTAGAATATGACTGTGGTGCAGGGTTAGAGTTGGGATTAGAGGGATAGTAGTTTGATTGCCCTGAATGAGTTTGAGCAGGACTGTAGTTATATTGACTGGCTGCTGCTGGAGTAGTGGGAGGATAATACCCTTGGCTTTCTGTTGGAGTATAGCTGCTAGGTGTATTCTGATAGTAGACTCCTGTCTTATCACTATGAGATGACTGAGCAGTGCTATTATAGTAGCTAGTAGACTCAGGTAGCTTAATTGTGGTCTGAGTCTGAATGTAGTTTAAGAGCTGATTGTTAGCTACCCAAATAAGACACTTACTTCTTGAGCTTGCTGGGCCTTCTCTATGAGATCCTGAGTATTACTGGGTGTTTCATTGTAAGGCTGATAGCTGAAATCAGTACGGGTTCCAGAGGGGTTGTGAGAATATGGCTCTTTATATCCATAGGGTGCACTGCTAAAGTTATTCCCTTGATAGGAAGGCTGATGAATACCCCCACGTGAGTGCTGCTCTTCAAGTGGAATGGGGCTGGGGGTTAGTGAAATTAAGATAGCACCTTACAGAAATTTATCCCAGGCAAGATCAGCTAAGACAGTGCCTTCACCAAAAGCATCAGCAGGTGTGTTACGCACAACTTCCATGCATGCGCGGCAGTCATAGTATGAAAGGATATATACACTGAAAATGAGTTTTTTCTTGAAGATTTCATTACTTGGGGTTATTGGTGTGGTGAATGTCTCGGACTTGCCCAAACTGTGAGAAGAAGTCATACATCTGGTCATGAGGTGGCATGTGTAAGAACCCACGGAAGACTAGCTTTATAGAACCCTGAATAATAAGTTGACATACTAGAGAAAACTTACCTGATTCTCTTTAGGAGGAGGGGGTTCAGTTCTATCTGAGTTAGGGTTTGGAAAAGCAAAATGGACATCCAGCTAAAGATAATCAATATGTGAAAGACAAATGATTGTACAGGGCGGCCCTTAAAGCTGGTACCATTGAGGTGGGTTCTGGCAGATTCAGCAGCACGCAGATCAAACTATAAAGAATTTAAGAACAGTTGTAAAGACTGATAGTTTGGAGGTTAGAATAGTTAAGAGGTAGGTGTTTTAAGTCACATGGAATAGTTCTTTTTGTGGGGCTTATTAGTTTTACAGAGAGGGGTAGTTTTGGTGTGAAATTAAAGAGGTTTACAGATATTCAACTTACGAAGGATATATATGCCACCCCAGAATCGAAAATCTTGTCCACGATCATTTTAATTTCTCCATAGGCAGAAAACAATTCATGAATATCACGTTCATTTGCTTCATATTTCTATTCAGTTCAAATTCCAATTGATTCAATTTTGAGTTCAAGGTTTTATAAAAAGTAAAGATACATTGTTAGCTTTTTGTTTTTGATGGAGTTATAAAGATGTGCACTTGCTAAACCAAAGATGGGACAGCTACAGGTCCCAAGCTAGGTGGCAAAGGCCAAAAAGATGGCTAAAGTACCTCAATGTTACGCACAAATAAACAACGACAAGGGAACTCTCTTTGTTCCTTTTCAGATTTTCTTGGATATTTGACAGGCCCGGATTTAAAAGTAGGATCTGGTTTTTATAAATGAAATACAGGTTAAGATAATATTATAGTCAATATTTTTTCTTTTTTGGTGATACAAGATTCAAATTTCATTTAGGCAGATTTATACTTTGAAGTATTATTGGGGTAGCATTATATACATTTAGCCCATTTATAAAAGTGTTTTTACAATTTTTAGTGCCAATTATACATTCTTAGTTTGGAGAGAAAAGAAAATTTCATTACCTGGTCCTAAGTGAGTTCTATTTGGGTTTCTAGGCCGGGAACTTGGATATGGTGTGTGTGACTGAGTGTAGGAGTCACTCCGGCTTCGATAGTTTGAGCGATTTGGAGAGTGATAATCATTAGGAGGAAGCCCTCGCCCAGACCGAGGCTGAGCCCAAGAGCCTCCTCTGCCGCCACGTCCGCGCCCTCTTGAGCTGCGTTGATGACCATAATCATCAAATGGGCGATCTCGGGGAGCTTCGTTGTGAGAGGGATAGGTATTTTGATGATCCCTGGAGCCATTACGACCGGAATAAGGATAAGGTTTGTGTGGTCGATCCATTTTGCTAAACTCACAAGATGTGACTGAGTAAAGTTTCAACCAAGCGATTTTTGGCAAGGACACTTGTACCCAACCCGAATTAACCACTATCAAGCAAAATTATCGCACTGCTATGATGG
>CAKOGF010000240.1:0-13227 GCA_933228935.1 Pemphredon lugubris
GGCTATAATATTTTAAGGAAAAAAGCTCTTTTTATAAAGAAAACTATTTTGTTGCTTTAGAACCTTGCGAATTTTTCCCCCTGATGTTTGGAGTAGATTGGAATTAAACACGATCAAGTTTATTGATCCCACTCTTCGAAATCTAAATAAGTATATTTTTAAAGTCATTACTCTTGCACAAAGGATTGTTGCCAAATGCGTATCCAAGTAAAACAGATTAAATCTCTCTCGCAAGTGAAGTTGCCTATAATATTTTGAATAGAATATCTAATTTTGATAAATAATAGAGTTTAGGATTTAAATCAGGAAGATTCATTAATTCAATAGCTTTTATTATTTTAGCTTAAGCTTTCTTTTAATTGATTAGAATGAAAGAAGACTTTAGATGTTAATCCGAAGAACCTTTTATCATAAAAAAAGCCTTCTTTTTTATACCGTGAAGCTGAAAATCTTTAAAATATTAGGCTTAAGGAACTTTAAAAAGTTGTGCTTAAGCTTGCCTTCAACTGTTTTAAGGGTCATGAATGTAACTTTGTCAATTTAGTTCTCCAATCTTTGCGGGACAGTTTTTAAGCAGGGCAATGTCTTGTTTACACCGGATGGAAACACTTTGATCTCGCCAGTTGGGAATCGCGTCACACTTTTCGACCTTGTCCAGTAAGCTTAAAGGGTTACAACTAATGATGTAGGAATCGCTCAATGACTTTGCCTGTGGAAACATCAACCAACATTGTTTTCATGGCACTCTCGCCTAATGGCAGCCTTCTATTTGCAGCAGACGAAGGTAATGGGTTTCACTAATTACATCCTAACTTTATAGAGGGCCAAGGGTTTCTTGTGCATATCGCCAGAAAATTCATCCTTCATCGCTTTAATTTTCAAGGGAGAATTCGCGACTTGAAGTTTAGTCCCGACGGCAAGTAAGTCTCAGTTCTTTAGTTCTTGTCTGACAAGTTAGACTCTTTGCGTATGCCTTGGATAAAAAAGTATTCCTGTGGAGAGCACCAGGAGCCCATCGCGAGCTCACACCATTTGTCAAAGTCCGCGAGCTGATAGGCCATTTTGACGATGTTACAACTCTTAACTGGTCCGGTGACAGCAAGTATCCACTTTACTTGAATACATTTAACCATTAGATATATAATCACTGGCTCCAAGGACATGACCTGTAAAGTGTTTTCAGTTGCCAACGATGAAGAGCCACACACGCTATCTGGTCATAAAGACGCTATTCATGGGTGCTTTTATTCTAAGGATGGCGATGTCATCTATACTATTAGTCGTGATGGCATGTGCTTGGAATGGCAATTTACCACCCTTCGTTCCCTCTTGGCGGATAAGGGGGAGGAAGTTTATACTGAAGATTTAGCCAGCAAAAATATGGATACGCTGCGATGGCTTTATGTAACACGCAACTGCTTTGGTCAATCTGGTAGTCGCGTCATCAGCACCGCATTCCACAAGGAAACTAACCTTTTGCTTGTTGGTTTCAGTAAAGGCACTTTTGGTATCTGGGAAATGCCTGACTTTGTCAACATTCATACTTTAAGGTAAGCCGCAGTCCGTCTTTGTCTAATGATTAGCATTTCCCAGACCAAAATAGACACTGTAGCCATTAACTCTACTGGCGAGTGGCTGGCCTTTGGTACTACTAAATTCGGTCAGCTTCTGGTTTGGGAGTGGCAATCAGAGTCGTATGTGCTTAAGCAGCAGGGGCATTATTTTGAGTTAAACACTATGGCATACTCTCCTGATGCTCAAAACATTGCAACTGGTGGCCAAGATGGAAAAGTGAAACTGTGGAACACAGCGTCTGGTTTTTGCTTTGTAACTTTTGCTGATCATACTGGCCCTGTCACTGCCGTTGAGTTTGCCAAGAATGGCCAGATTGTTCTTTCTGCTTCCCGCGATGGCACTGTGCGGGCCTTTGATCTGCTGCGCTACCGCAATTTCCGCACTTTCACAACACCGGAGCCAGTTCAGTTTTCTTCTCTAGCTGTAGATCCTAGTGGAGAACTTGTATGTGCAGGCTCCACAGATACATTTGAAGTATTTGTATGGTCAATGCAGACAGGAAAGTTATTGGAGGTGCTTGCAGGCCATACTGGCCCTATCAGCTGTATGGCTTTCAGCCCAACTGACAATCTTGTTGCCACTGGATCATGGGATAAGACTGTCCGTGTATGGGATGCGTTTGGGCGTGGTCAATCGGTGGAGTTGCTTCAAATCGACTCGGAAGTATTAGCTTTAACTTATCGCCCTGACGGCGCCCAAGTCGCAGTGGCGTCCCTGGATGGCCAAGTTACCTTCTGGGACCCTGCTGAAGGCACCCAGACCGGCTCTGTCGAAGGCCGTAATGACATTGGTGGGGGGCGGCTAGCCACTGATATGGCAAAAACCACCCGTGGGACTTATTTTAACTCTTTATGTTATACCTGTGATGGAAATAACATTATTGGTGGAGGTGATTCCAAGTATGTGTGCATCTATGATACCCTAACGGGAGTTCTGGTTCGCAAATTCCAGGTTTCACGCAACAAGTCTCTCGATGGCACCCAGGCTCTACTGAACTCATCGCAGATGACTGAGGCTGGCCCCCTTAACCTCATTGATAATGTCAGCGATGATCCAGCGGTGGCTAAAAAGTATGCACGAGACGCTCTCCCAGGTGTGGCGCAGGGTGATCTCTCTGTTCGCCGTACTCGCCCAGAGGCTCGAACCAAGGGCGTACGCTTCGCCCCCACAGGTAGGTCTTGGGCTGCTGCTTCTACCGAAGGCCTGTTAATATTCTCTCTCGATGATACTCTTTTCTTTGATCCTGTTGATCTTGACCTTGACATCACACCCTCCTCTATTCAGTCTACTTTGGCGCAGCAGGACTATTTGCTCGCTCTTTCCATGGCATTCCGGCTCAACGAGAAAGCTTTGATTCGCCTCGTGCTTGAAAGCGTACCGCCTTCAGATATTCCGTTAATCAGCCGCGCCTTTCCTTTGCGTCACCTTCCAGCTTTGCTTAAGTTTTTGGGTGGCCATGCTGAATCGAATTGTCGTCATCTTGAATTCTTGCTTCTCTGGTGTCATCACTTACTCCTCAATCATGCGTCAACCATTAAGCGTGACATGTCAACATACCTTCCTCCTCTCCGCGCCCTTCTCAAAGTCCTTGGACGCCTTCACACTGACCTCGGTTCTTTATGTGACGATAACCTATACCTTACCCAGTACTTGACCAAAAGCCTCCATGAGAACAGGACTCAAGAGAGTCATGATGAATTGATGGTTTAGCTGAGCCTCTTTAAATATAGAATTTTATCTTGTAAGCCAAATCAGCCCTAGAGCCAAATCAAGTATCACTCCGAAGATGCCTTTTTAGTACCCCAAAGCCAGGCGTACACAAGCGTTCATTCACTCTACAGTATTTTCATTCTGATCGGTAAATATAAAAATTAGAAATTCCAATTGCATTTTAAATTGATATATGACTATCTGAATACGATAATAGTTGATCAACTATAAATCTTACATTTGATCTTAAGATGGTTACAAAGTGAATTTCTTTAAAAGTGATCCACAATGTTACAGACGATTATTTGTTCAGCTGGAGGTAGGAGTTAACTTAGAAATTTAATCTTAAATAGTTGTCCAAAATAGGAGGCAGATGTAGAATAAGACACCAGCATTGCAAGTAGTGACCTCTCATTTATCTCAAGTTGCTTATGTTGTGCACTTGCAGGGACTTGGCGAGAAGGGCATGGTGGCGTAATCCTAATGGAAGAATTGCATTTCTACTAAGCTGAACAGTTAGCAGAGAAGAAGTGAGAAGGACAAATTACCTTGTCGCTGCTATTACTTGACTTGTAATAAAGAACTCCTCTAGAGACATCTAGGGAGGGTGCACTGAAGTACAAGAGACATACAAAAGAAAAGAGTATGTAGAACTTAAACTTTATTGGGAATAAAATAGGAATATATACTGTAGTTAGATACTACAGAATATAGGTGGGGTAATAGGATCACTTGCCACTTACACAAGTAGAGGGTAGATCCTGAATGTGAGACTCAAAGGGAGAAATTAACACCACTTCTTTTAAGGAAGGGTCACAATTTCAAGTGCCAAAATTGAAAGATAAGGGTTTCAAATCTTCCCATAGATTTGAACCCACTTCAGGCAAAATCAATAAAGTCTGAATGTGGCCATTCACAACATTGCTCCCTTCTAGATTAGTCTGTGGGGGGTATACTTGTGTAAGAATTGGAAATGAACACGGGCAAAAGGATGTCCACTGGACAAGAGTTTGATAGTGTACTCAGAACCTCTCTTGAAGGTAACTTCAAGAGGACCAATCTAGTGGGAATCAAGCCTATGGGTGTGGCCTCCAACATGGTGTTGGTAGTGGAGCACATGATCACCTACTTGGAACTCAGGGAGGGGGTTCTATTGGCATTATCTGGAGTGAGTTCCAAAGTCTTGGTCTTGTAGGCTGTAGTATAGGTGGTAGCTTGGGTATCAATGATATGATTGACCAGAGACTTAATGTGCTTCTCAGCATAGTTGCAACGAGCCTAGTTCCTAACAAGTCAATTAAGAATTTGACTGACTTGATTCAACCCATTGCCAAATGAGGGCAATTTCCCATGTCCACCTTGTGTCATAGCACCACCAAGTACCTAGCCAAGTAATCCACCTATGTTGCCCTAACAGGATCAGTCATGGGACCTCTAGCGCAACAAGATAAAACCCTCTTTGGCTTAGTAATCGGGTATAAAACCCTTTCTTCTCTTCTTAATAAAAATATCCAAAAATTAATTTCTCTTTCCCCTTTAACTGCAGCTTTTAGCACAGTTACAACAGTGGTAGCACAGGTAGGTTTTCCCCATCCTACCAACTTTAAATCAAAATTACTGTCTACACTCACATGCAGGAAGCACACCACCAACAGCTAATGGATGCCCTCCCAAACAGATGGCAACCCTATACCGTGGGCACTGTGGTCCCTAAAGGATTAACCCTCTGGAATGAACTACTCATACCCACTGCTCAGTTCAATGCCATCTCTTCCTTGGGAGGTCTAAACACACCCATGCCTACAGCTGACCCCAACATAATGCCAGCTCACATTGCTGCACGCCTAAGAGCCACAGAGATTGGCTCCTTCTCTGGTCTACATACAGAGAACGTCAACACCTGGCTAAGAGCTGCACAAAATAAGCTGGAACAAATGCAGTGTCCCTGACGCTTCTGGATCCCCAAGGTGGCCATCCACCTAACAGAAGATGCTGCTCTTTAGTCATCTGAATGGCATGAAAATACACCCCCCAAAGACTGAACCTGGGATGGGTTCCAAGAAGCTTTCCTGGCCAAATTTGTAAAAAATGTTGGAACTCCTAGCAGCCCAGAAGATGTGTAAACTAAAAAAGACAGGGAATGTTAAAGACTATATTTGCGCATGGGAAGAACTGTGACGTTCTGCCCCGCCTAAGATGATCTTTGACAGCCCCTCTACTGTTCTGGCCTTTTGGGACTGTCACGTGCTCCTGGGCCAAAGATTGCCTCAAAGTTAATGGGGAGGCATGCCCATGCTGAGGCCAAGAGTAGGTAAACAAAGGACACACAGAAGTGACGCCCAAAGAATCTTCTGAACAATACAGGACCAAACATTCTCCACAGCAAGACTAGTATGTTGCAAACATAAAGAGCCAGCTGATAGCTGGTTAAGTCTGTCAATCCTAGTGGGGACATGGCGACTTTGGCAAGGGATAAGGCTTGGATGAACTAATAGATGCTAGAGGGAAACTTGCTTTATTAAGTATAAATATGTAGAAAATCACACTAGAGAAGAGATTCACTAGTGTGAAGTATTTAAAAAGGCAAGTGATTACAATAGGGGGCTAGCTTCAGATGATGATAGGACATCAAACTACTTAAGGATCCATAAACAGCCTCTGTGCCAGTATATAGCATGATGTAAGCAAAGTAGGTGTAGAGGCTGGACGTACAGTAGTTCAGGATGCTGTTGCAACCGTAAAGTAGCTCTTTTTGTCCATATTTCAATATGGCGGAAATGTTATGAATTCTCATTCATGACAGGGACGACCTTAAATCCTATGTCCAAAGACACATGATCATGTGTAATTGTATCAATCTGTACAGTGCATACAATGAGGCCGAGTTGGCTGCAGGCACTGTGGACTTCTTACACAAACATACAAGAACTGCACGCTCAGAGAAGACACAAGCTAAGACATCTCAGTCCTCTCAACCTGGTTGTGTACAGCACGCCAACAAACCATACAATTGTCCTCAGTCCTCAGGTTCTGCAGCACAAAGTAATTAAACCAACTTCTGTAGCAGCTCAACCCAGGACCATGAAGACTCAGGAAACAACTGGGGGACTCAATAAGCAAGTCAGGGTCCCCCACCTCAACCACCAACTTGCAACCAGTCTTGCCAGAGTTTCATCCCCAAGAGATAGATCAAATCACCATGTGTGAAGTTCCCTCTGGTGATTCTCTGCTCTTTGCTGCTGCAAATAACAGCAATAAACTCATGTCCTATCCTTTCCAATTTTGAACTTACAAGGGACTTGCATTACTAGACTCAGGAGCTGACCGCTCCTTGGTGAACAAAAAGCTCGTCAGGACTATGAAACTGCCAACCATTCCTATTAGTATCAAAAGGGTTGATCTTGCTGATGGCCATTTGCTGCCCATCCACAAAGAGACCAAACCATTCACCATAAAACTAGGAAGGGTAAAAAGTACCATCAGAGTACCAGTCCTGAACTTCACACACTACAGTATTGTCCTCAGCCTGGATTGGTTAAGAAGAACAGCCCACATGTGGATTGGGTCATGCCAACACTCATTGCAGAATGAGGCAACGTACACCACCACATTTATCCCAGCTCAGCTGACAAACTACTCAGTGATCACATCTTTTTAAGGATCACCAAAACACAAGAGGAGCAGGAAAACCTCAACAAGGTTGACTTAAACTCCTGTAATTATGAGGTCATACTCTTTCATTCTGTCAGAACCCAGGAAAACCAAATGTTCCACCCAATAGTCAAACAGTACCCAGAGGTTTTCCAAGAAACTCTTCTGGGTCTTCCACTGCATTGGCACATCAAACACTCCATCCAACTCAAGGAAAGTCTCCCCAAAGCAAGGCCCATCTACAAGCTGACGCCCAACAAGGATGATGCCTTACAAAAACATCTAGCTGAAGCCCTGGACAAAGGATTGATATGACCCTCACAGTCCCCATATGGTGCTGCTGTGTTCTTTGTGGCAAAGAAAGACAGGTCTCTACAACTAGTCACTGATTACTGCGCCCTAAACAAAGTAACTGTCAAGGATCACAACCCCTTACCTCTAATTGACAAACTCTTTGGCGCTCTCGGAGGAGCCATATATTTCTCCAAGATAGATCTAACAGTTGGTTACAATCAAATCAGGGTCAAGAAGGAGGTCATTCCCAAAACAGCTTTTTGTACCAATTATGGGTCCTTTGAATGTGTAGCCCTCAACTTTGGAATGACTAATGCACCCTCAATCTTTGTCACATACATGAATGGAGTCTTTGCCAAACACATTGGGAAGCATGATTTGGTATCTTTGGACAATATCATTGTGTATAGTTCTACCAAAGTACAACGTGGCATCAACCTTAATGCAGTACTACAACTTTCAGGGATCCAACCATGAACAGGCGGCACCCCATCCCCAGGCACTGGGCGGGATGTTGGACTGGCAAGCAGGGTCCACCACACAATTGGAGCTAACTTAAGGGGGTACAAGATAGACTTCCTGGCCCATGACCAAGGACCAGCAAGCGGCACAACTGCGTCCACTACCCCGGTGAGGGTAATGTACACAATGCCAAACAGTTTGCTGGAGGGATCGGGTGGGAGGTTGGGAGTAGGCATAGGCATGGGTTTGGGGGTGACGGGTATTTCCATGTCTAATTGTAGGGTAGTTGGCAAGGGGCGTCTATTGGGTATGAGGAGGCGGGCTGTGGGCTCTCGGGCAGAGTGTAGTCTAGGGATGATTACACTATAGGCGTCCTTGGGCAGGATTCTGGCAGGCGTTCCTGTACACTCTAAGATGGTAGACACGGGACTGGCGGGTGCACTAGGGTGTTGGTTAAACTGGCAAATTACAAGAACAAAATATGGCAGTATTTGGGAGACCCAATGTCTCATAACCTTTATTAGAAAATGGCAATGATGTCTGGAGTAGGGTCCATGGGTTCATATAGAACCCCACTACCAGATCTCTCATCAGCCAGAGGGGTTCTTTCCCAGTTTTGGGGGTTCACGGGACGGGAGGGCGGCAAAACTCTGTTGGAGGCACTGGCTACGGAATGATCTTCATTGGCTGGTTCA
Source organism: Pemphredon lugubris (assembly GCA_933228935.1). Taxonomy (NCBI): domain Eukaryota; kingdom Metazoa; phylum Arthropoda; class Insecta; order Hymenoptera; family Crabronidae; genus Pemphredon; species Pemphredon lugubris. Next base: position 8,388 of record CAKOGF010000240.1, read on the forward strand.
TGGGGGCAAAGGGTTGCTTCCTTCTGTTATGGAGTAGCTTCTTTTAGGGCAGTCTTCTGGTCCATGGAGGTCCTAGGGTCAGGTCTCTGATTGGCTGTGGGAAAGGCCTTCAAAACTATCAGGCTGGCAGCTGGTGTCTTGTCATCCTCTTTTGGCAGCTTCATTGGGTCCAATTTAGACATTGAAGGGGTCACCATTTGACAGGGCTTAATTTGGCATGGTTGGGTTGGTGTCTGTTCATCTATTCTGTCAAAGGTTGGATGGATGGGCGTCTGTTAGTCTATTCATCATGGGTTGGATGGGTTGGTGTCTGTTTGTCTGATCTGTCAGAGGTCGGGCGGGCTGGTGTCTGCTCATCTAATCCATCAGAGGTTGGGCGGGTTGGCATCTCCTTGTCTAATCTACCATAGGTCAGGCGGGCTGGTGTCTGCTTGTCTAATTCATTATATGTTGGGAAAGCTGGCAAATTGTCATTCCTGACAACAACCCCTCAAAGAGAACAGACTGCTAGCCAAGCCCTCAAAATGCATGCTCTATCAGCAGGAATCACCCTTCCTGGGTCACCTTGTAGGTGTGAAAGGCATGTGCCCTGACCCTGACAAATTCAAAGCCATTTGGGACATGCCTCCACCTACAAACCAATCAGAACTGCAAACTTTCCTAGGCATGGTAGCATATTGTTGACAATTCATCCCAGAGTGCAGTTTATTAACGCTCTTTTATTGCAAATCATGGGGAAAAACTCCAAATTTGAATGGACACCATTATGTGACTATAACTTTTGCAAACTCAAGCAGAGGCTTATTGAGGCCCTTTACTCCAATACCCTATGTGGGAAGGAGACTACCAGCTGGAAAAAGATGCCTCTGATATGGCTATTGGCAGAGTGCTGCACATCAAACCCCATGAAGGAGAATACCTTCCTGTTGCTTACAAATCCCACAAGTTAACAGACAGTGAGTGTCAGTATCCTATTCATGATAAGAAGATGTTAGCAATGGTCCACTTCCTAATAAAATGGTGCTGTTATCTAGATTGACAAAAATAGTTTACCTGTTTGATGAATCACAAGTCTCTCATGTACTTAAAGACCCAGATAAATCTTGCCTGTTGCCAAGAAAATGGATGGAACTAATCCAAAGATATCCAATAAAAATAGAGTACAAACCTGGAGAGGAGCTAAAGGTTGCCAATGCATTATCCCACTTGTACCTGCGCCAATCCAGAGGGGCTACAGGACTCAATCCCAATTGGCCCCTCTTGGTTATGCGCAACAAGAACAAAGGATTCCCCAAAGGTACAACCAAGCCCACTCAAACCACGGTTCTTAAAAATGAGCACTTGTTTTCCGATGCCCACAGTGTACTCCACCAAAAGATGACTGATGGCACAAGTTACATATGTTCCTGTATCACAAAGATTATATACAGCTCTTAGATATTATAGAGATCTAGGCCATACAAGAGCACACAACCTATTCAAATTCCTGAGATCCAAATATTGGTGGCCCTTGCTATACAGGGACACTTTCAAAATAGTATAGCAGTGCAAGATATGTGAAAAGTTTTCTAAAAGTAGAGTGCCACTTAAGTCAGTACTTCCTATGCCAATAAGTAAACCCTTCAAGGTTTGGGCCCTCAACATTGTGGGACCTATGCTGTGGAAAGCTAACAAAAATAAGAAGTACATTATCACAGCCGTAGAGTACGTGAAAAGGTGGACCATGGCTCAAGCAATCCTTCAGCATACTGACAATGATATACAAAGGTTCATTGGTAAGGAAATTGTCTCTAAATTTGGTGCACCTGATCTCTTGATCACAGATGGAGGCAAGGAGCTCACCGCAGAGAAAACCAATGTATACCTTGCCAAGCAGGGAATCAAACATACTGTAATCACGCCCTACCATCCTCAAACAAATGGATGAGTGGAAAGGCTCAATGGATCCCTTGTTCAAGCAATAGCCAAACTCTCCGCAGATGACCCAACCAAATAGGCAACTCATCTTCCTACAGCACTGATGGTATGTTGGGTACAACATAACGCAGCAACAGGGTATAGCCCTTATGAGATGGTCTTTGGCACTAAGCCCAAAATCAAAACCACCAGCAATGTTGCCCACCTAATCATATTCACCAAGATACCAGGTAGAGATGACCCCCAAATAGCTGTCATCCAGTCCACGCAACCAGAGAGAGAGGTTAAGAGAATAAAAGCCATGAAGTGTCATCTCATCCAGAAATTAAAGACAGGAGATGAGGTCTGAGTCCTAAATCCAGATAAGTTGAAATTGCAACCCAAAAAAGTAGGCCCAGCTATCATACTTCAAGTCTATTTAAACAACAGCTACCTTGTCCAAGCCCTAGGAAAACAATTTAAGGACAAGGTAATGCATCACAACCAGTTACATCTATGTAAGGCTAAGATCATACAACAAGAAAACATCATCCCCGCAACCGCACAACAAATCAAGCAGTATGGGGCCAGGGCACCTGACAACCTACTCTTCAACGTCTTGGATGAAGCTTTCCCTGGGACCCAAGGGGAGAAGGTGTTGTGACAAGCCAAATCCCTAACAAGTCAGATGAGAACCCGCCTATTGACTCAACTCAACCCATTGCCAAACAAGGACAATTTTCCATGTCCACCCAACACCATAGCGCAATTGATTACCAATCCAAGTAATCCACCTATGTTGCCTTAACAAGATCAGCCATGGGACATCCTCAGCGCAACAAGATAAAACCCCTTTTCACATGCCACCCCCTGGTGGCCTATCAATGAGTATAAAACCTTTTCTTCTCTTCTCAATAAAATTATCCTGAATCAATTTCTCTTTTCCTTTTCCCCTTTAACTGTAGCTTTTAGCACAATTGCAAAAAAATTGTTGATACTTAAGTTGAAAACATGCAATTACTTTATTTTAATGTTATTTTATAAAATTAATCAAGAAAATCTTAAAAAATAGACATCTAGATAAAGTATAATATTCTTTCTTATTTTATCAATCAATAAATAAATATTGTTGCAACTGAAATATTTTGTAGTTCAGTAAGGTGTTGGGGAAGGCAACAGTCCAAGAAAGGGAACAGAGAATGAGAAGAGATTGTATTCTTTATTTGTGTTTAGCAGTTAATATAGTATTTGGGAAGGCCACAGCATAACAAGGGGGTGGCATGATCCAGATAGAGTTTGATCTGCTGGAATAACTTGTCAATGGATTACCAACTGTAAATGGGTTTTGAGCCTAATTAGGAAGTATTGGCCTGTGTCCCACTATTGTCCACAATTGGCGCTATGGGCTCAAATTGGGGTGATTCAAAGGATGCCCCCTGCGTGTTGTGAGATACAGTGCCAACTGAAGTTCCAGCCTTGGTTTCAACAATATACTGACACAAAGGCAAAAAAAGATTTAGAAAAATAATAAACATAAAAATAAAAAAATAAAGATAATAATTTTTTATTAATATTTATTCCAAGGGACCAAATCAGACTAAACTCTATTAGGGGGAAGTGGGCTGCAATATCAGCCAGGTATGCATATAAAGGGGCTTTATATACAAGTCTTTTTTTCCAAGTGAAGCAAGCCAGATATTGCTCAACTAGCTTCTTGGACCCATGGGTTGCTTTGGACTTTTTCTTGAGGTGCAACCAGAACCCTTCTACTTTCTTGGTATTGGCTCCAGTGTCTGGATCAACAAAGTTCTTTGAATAGTTTCCCAACTGGTGCTGATAGTCATAACCCTTAATGTGACTGATCCCATTGTATGAAGCCAGGCCATCTGGCATGATAAGTGTACCAGGTAAGATGTACTGGGTAATCAGACCCAGCAAGGTTTCAGACGTTTTATTGATAATTTTGACACAGAAGAATTTCCCAGACTTGTGCATGATGCCTCCAAAAACCCAGTGCTGCTTCTTAGTGCACCCACAGTTGTACTTGCGCTTGACAAGCAGGGTTTTATTGATCTCAACAGTACTTCCTTCACTAATTTTTGTAGAGCCTTGATCCATAACCAAGCAGCAGACTTCAGAAAAATAATTGTGCCTGTCTATGCATGTATTGTTGGAGACTGCAATCTCAGTCATGAGAAACTTTTCAGAATCTTTTCCAGCAGATGTATGATACCTCAAAGCCAGGATCTTCTTCCAGGGGATCTGCAAGTTTCCAATCCAGACTCCAAAACAGAAAGGCTGTTGTGTATCACAGTGCTGTTTTTGGAAACACCAGACTACTTGCTCACCAGATGCTGAGATAAGCATATACTGGCTACACCAACAGAGCATAGTTTCATATATTAAACCATGCATCTGAAAAAACTTGACATAACCTTGAGGTCCCTTGCAGAAGTCTACAATCTTCTCAAGGCTATTATATTTATCCTGAAGGGATTGTTCAGCAGAAGGCATCTGCTTTCAATGAGACTTATGCTATTGCTTATATACCTAAGGCCTTTCAGTTCAGATTAAAAGGATCCAATCAAAAAACATGCATTTGAATTTAAATCCAAGTTAATTTTAATGTGTTTGATTTTGCAATTGAGATTCCTGATTTGAATCTATTATTTAAATCACAATCTAAATTGAATAAGGGGGAGTGGGTTTTGAAATTGAATCTCCTATTTTGAATTTAAATTTGAGAATTAAAGCTTAGGTTTATTGATGGGAACTTAAGTTTACAATTGAAATGTCCAATTTCGATTTAAGTATCTGAATCTTGATTTAAATTCATTATTCTATAATAAACTATGATATTTAGTAATAGGTGCAATTTATATCTTCAGGTTTAATTAAACGTGAAATATTTTTCTAACAATTCTGGTCCAGTAAAATTGTAAAT
>CAKOGF010000241.1:0-13214 GCA_933228935.1 Pemphredon lugubris
CTCGACTATCGACTCGACTCGACTATCGACTCGACTCGACTATCGACTCGACTCGACTATCGACTCGACTCGACTATCGACTCGACTCGACTATCGACTCGACTCGACTATCGACTCGACTCGACTATCGACTCGACTCGACTATCGACTCGACTCGACTATCGACTCGACTATCGACTCGACTGTCGACTCGACTATCGACTCGACTATCGACTCGACAATCGACTCGACTATCGACTAGACTATCGACTCGACTATCGACTCTCGACTATCGACTATCGACTATCGACTATCGACTATCGACTATCGACTATCGACTATCGACTATCGACTATCGACTATCGACTATCGACTATCGACTATCGACTATCGACTATCGACTATCGACTATCGACTATCGACTATCGACTATCGACTATCGACTATCGACTATCGACTATCGACTATCGACTATCGACTATCGACTATCGACTATCGACTATCGACTATCGACTATCGACTATCGACTATCGACTATCGACTATCGACTATCGACTATCGACTATCGACTATCGACAATCGACAATCGACTATCGACTATCGACTATCGACTATCGACTATCGACTATCGACTATCGACTATCGACTATCGACTATCGACTATCGACTATCGACTATCGACTATCGACTATCGACTATCGACTATCGACTATCGACTATCGACTATCGACTATCGACTATCGACTATCGACTATCGACTATCGACTATCGACTATCGACTATCGACTATCGACTATCGACTATCGACTATCGACTATCGACTATCGACTATCGACTATCGACTATCGACTATCGACTATCGACTCGACTATCGACTCGACTCGACTATCGACTCGACTATCGACTCGACTCGACTATCGACTCGACTCGACTATCGACTCGACTCGACTATCGACTCGACTCGACTATCGACTATCGACTCGACTATCGACTCGACTATCGACTCGACTATCGACTCGACTATCGACTCGACTCGACTATCGACTCGACTCGACTATCGACTCGACTCGACTATCGACTCGACTCGACTATCGACTCGACTCGACTATCGACTCGACTCGACTATCGACTCGACTATCGACTCGACTGTCGACTCGACTATCGACTCGACTATCGACTCGACAATAGACTCGACTATCGACTAGACTATCGACTCGACTATCGACATGACTCGACTATCGACTCGACTATCGACTCGACTATCGACTCGACTATCGACTCGACTATCGACTATCGACTCGACTATCGACTCGACTATCGACTCGACTATCGACTATCGACTATCGACTATCGACTATCGACTATCGACTATCGACTATCGACTATCGACTATCGACTATCGACTATCGACTCGACTATCGACTCGCCTCGACTATCGACTCGACTATCGACTCGACTATCGACTCGACTATCGACTCGACTCGACTATCGACTCGACTATCGACTCTACTCGACTATCGACTCTATTCGATTATCGACTCGACTATCGACTCGACTATCGACTCGACTATCGACTCGACTATCGACTCGACTATCGACTCGACTCGACTATCGACTCGACTATCGACTCGACTCGACTATCGACTCGACTATCGACTCGACTATCGACTCGACTATCGACTATCGACTATCGACTATCGACTATCGACTATCGACTATCGACTATCGACTATCGACTATCGACTATCGACTATCGACTATCGACTACCGACTATCGACTATCGACTATCGACTATCGACTATCGACTATCGACTATCGACTATCGACTATCGACTATCGACTATCGACTATCGACTATCGACTATCGACTATCGACTATCGACTATCGACTATCGACTATCGACTATCGACTATCGACTATCGACTATCGACTATCGACTATCGACTATCGACAATCGACTATAGACTATCGACTATCGACTATCGACTATCGACTATCGACTATCGACTATCGACTATCGACTATCGACTATCGACTATCGACTATCGACTATCGACTATCGACTATCGACTATCGACTATCGACTATCGACTATCGACTATCGACTATCGACTATCGACTATCGACTATCGACTATCGACTCGACTATCGACTATCGACTATCGACTATCGACTATCGACTATCGACTATCGACTATCGACTATCGACTATCGACTATCGACTATCGACTATCGACTATCGACTATCGACTATCGACTATCGACTATCGACTATCGACTATCGACTATCGACAATCGACTATCGACTATCGACTATCGACTATCGACTATCGACTATCGACTATCGACTATCGACTATCGACTATCGACTATCGACTATCGACTATCGACTATCGACTATCGACTATCGACTATCGACTATCGACTATCGACTATCGACTATCGACTATCGACTATCGACTATCGACTATCGACTATCGACTATCGACTATCGACTATCGACTATCGACTATCGACTATCGACTATCGACTATCGACTATCGACTATCGACTATCGACTATCGACTATCGACTATCGACTATCGACTATCGACTATCGACTATCGACTATCGACTATCGACTATCGACTATCGACTATCGACTATCGACTATCGACTATCGACTATCGACTATCGACTATCGACTATCGACTATCGACTATCGACTATCGACTATCGACTATCGACTATCGACTATCGACTTTCGACTATCGACTATCGACTATCGACTATCGACTATCGACTATCGACTATCGACTATCGACTATCGACTATCGACTATCGACTATCGACTATCGACTCGACTCGACTATCGACTCGACTCGACTATCGACTCGACTCGACTATCGACTCGACTCGACTATCGACTCGACTATCGACTCGACTGTCGACTCGACTATCGACTCGACTATCGACTCGACAATCGACTCGACTATCGACTAGACTATCGACTCGACCATCGACTCTCGACTATCGACTATCGACTATCGACTATCGACTATCGACTATCGACTATCGACTATCGACTATCGACTATCGACTATCGACTATCGACTATCGACTATCGACTATCGACTATCGACTATCGACTATCGACTATCGACTATCGACTCGACTCGACTATCGACTCGACTATCGACTCGACTCGACTATCGACTCGACTCGACTATCGACTCGACTCGACTATCGACTCGACTCGACTATCGACTATCGACTCGACTATCGACTCGACTATCGACTCGACTATCGACTCGACTATCGACTCGACTCGACTATCGACTCGACTCGACTATCGACTCGACTCGACTATCGACTCGACTCGACTATCGACTCGACTATCGACTCGACTGTCGACTCGACTATCGACTCGACTATCGACTCGACAATAGACTCGACTATCGACTAGACTATCGACTCGACTATCGACACGACTCGACTATCGACTCGACTATCGACTCGACTATCGACTCGACTATCGACTCGACTATCGACTCGACTATCGACTATCGACTCGACTATCGACTCGACTATCGACTCGACTATCGACTATCGACTATCGACTATCGACTATCGACTATCGACTATCGACTATCGACTATCGACTATCGACTCGACTATCGACTCGACTATCGACTCGACTATCGACTCGACTCGACTATCGACTATCGACTACCGACTATCGACTATCGACTATCGACTATCGACTATCGACTATCGACTATCGACTATCGACTATCGACTATCGACTCGACTATCGACTATCGACTATCGACTATCGACTATCGACTATCGACAATCGACTATCGACTATCGACTATCGACTATCGACTATCGACTATCGACTATCGACTATCGACTATCGACTATCGACTATCGACTATCGACTATCGACTATCGACTATCGACTATCGACTATCGACTATCGACTAGCGACTATCGACTATCTACTATCGACTATCGACTATCGACTATCGACTATCGACTATCGACTATCGACTATCGACTCGACTATCGACTATCGACTATCGACTATCGACTATCGACTATCGACTATCGACTATCGACTATCGACTATCGACTATCGACTATCGACTATCGACTATCGACTATCGACTATCGACTATCGACTATCGACTATCGACTATCGACTATCGACTATCGACTATCGACTATCGACAATCGACTATCGACTATCGACTATCGACTATCGACTATCGACTATCGACTATCGACTATCGACTATCGACTATCGACTATCGACTATCGACTATCGACTATCGACTATCGACTATCGACTATCGACTATCGACTATCGACTATCGACTATCGACTATCGACTATCGACTATCGACTATCGACTATCGACTATCGACTATCGACTATCGACTATCGACTATCGACTATCGACTATCGACTATCGACTATCGACTATCGACTATCGACTATCGACTATCGACTATCGACTATCGACTATCGACTATCGACTATCGACTATCGACTATCGACTATCGACTATCGACTATCGACTATCGACTATCGACTATCGACTATCGACTATCGACTATCGACTATCGACTATCGACTATCGACTATCGACTATCGACTATCGACTATCGACTATCGACTATCGACTATCGACTATCGACTATCGACTATCGACTTTCGACTATCGACTATCGACTATCGACTATCGACTATCGACTATCGACTATCGACTATCGACTATCGACTATCGACTATCGACTATCGACTATCGACTATCGACTATCGACTATCGACTATCGACTATCGACTATCGACTATTGACTATCGACTATCGACTATCGACTATCGACTATCGACTATCGACTATCGACTATCGACTCGACTATCGACTCGACTCGACTATCGACTCGACTATCGACTCGACTCGACTATCGACTCGACTCGACTATCGACTCGACTCGACTATCGACTATCGACTCGACTATCGACTCGACTATCGACTCGACTATCGACTCGACTATCGACTCGACTATCGACTCGACTCGACTATCGACTCGACTCGACTATCGACTCGACTCGACTATCGACTCGACTCGACTATCGACTCGACTCGACTATCGACTCGACTCGACTATCGACTCGACTCGACTATCGACTCGACTCGACTATCGACTCGACTCGACTATCGACTCGACTCGACTATCGACTCGACTCGACTATCGACTCGACTCGACTATCGACTCGACTCGACTATCGACTCGACTATCGACTCGACTGTCGACTCGACTATCGACTCGACTATCGACTCGACAATCGACTCGACTATCGACTAGACTATCGACTCGACTATCGACTCTCGACTATCGACTATCGACTATCGACTATCGACTATCGACTATCGACTATCGACTATCGACTATCGACTATCGACTATCGACTATCGACTATCGACTATCGACTATCGACTATCGACTATCGACTATCGACTATCGACTATCGACTATCGACTATCGACTATCGACTATCGACTATCGACTATCGACTATCGACTATCGACTATCGACTATCGACTATCGACTATCGACTATCGACTATCGACTATCGACTATCGACTATCGACTATCGACTATCGACTATCGACAATCGACTATCGACTATCGACTATCGACTATCGACTATCGACTATCGACTATCGACTATCGACTATCGACTATCGACTATCGACTATCGACTATCGACTATCGACTATCGACTATCGACTATCGACTATCGACTATCGACTATCGACTATCGACTATCGACTATCGACTATCGACTATCGACTATCGACTATCGACTATCGACTATCGACTATCGACTATCGACTATCGACTATCGACTATCGACTATCGACTATCGACTATCGACTATCGACTATCGACTATCGACTATCGACTATCGACTATCGACTCGACTATCGACTCGACTCGACTATCGACTCGACTATCGACTCGACTCGACTATCGACTCGACTCGACTATCGACTCGACTCGACTATCGACTCGACTCGACTATCGACTCGACTCGACTATCGACTATCGACTCGACTATCGACTCGACTATCGACTCGACTATCGACTCGACTATCGACTCGACTCGACTATCGACTCGACTCGACTATCGACTCGACTCGACTATCGACTCGACTCGACTATCGACTCGACTCGACTATCGACTCGACTCGACTATCGACTCGACTATCGACTCGACTGTCGACTCGACTATCGACTCGACTATCGACTCGACAATAGACTCGACTATCGACTAGACTATCGACTCGACTATCGACATGACTCGACTATCGACTCGACTATCGACTCGACTATCGACTCGACTATCGACTCGACTATCGACTATCGACTCGACTATCGACTCGACTATCGACTCGACTATCGACTATCGACTATCGACTATCGACTATCGACTATCGACTATCGACTATCGACTATCGACTATCGACTATCGACTCGACTATCGACTCGCCTCGACTATCGACTCGACTATCGACTCGACTATCGACTCGACTATCGACTCGACTCGACTATCGACTCGACTATCGACTCTACTCGACTATCGACTCTATTCGATTATCGACTCGACTATCGACTCGACTATCGACTCGACTATCGACTCGACTATCGACTCGACTATCGACTCGACTCGACTATCGACTCGACTATCGACTCGACTCGACTATCGACTCGACTATCGACTCGACTATCGACTCGACTATCGACTATCGACTATCGACTATCGACTATCGACTATCGACTATCGACTATCGACTATCGACTATCGACTATCGACTATCGACTATCGACTACCGACTATCGACTATCGACTATCGACTATCGACTATCGACTATCGACTATCGACTATCGACTATCGACTATCGACAATCGACTATCGACTATCGACTATCGACTATCGACTATCGACTATCGACTATCGACTATCGACTATCGACTATCGACTATCGACTATCGACTATCGACTATCGACTATCGACTATCGACTATCGACTATCGACTATCGACTATCGACTATCGACTATCGACTATCGACTATCGACTATCGACTATCGACTATCGACTATCGACTATCGACTATCGACTATCGACTATCGACTATCGACTATCGACTATCGACTATCGACTATCGACTATCGACTATCGACTATCGACTATCGACTATCGACTATCGACTATCGACTATCGACTATCGACTATCGACTATCGACTATCGACTATCGACTATCGACTATCGACTATCGACTATCGACTATCGACTATCGACTATCGACTATCGACTATCGACTATCGACTATCGACTATCGACTATCGACTATCGACTTTCGACTATCGACTATCGACTATCGACTATCGACTATCGACTATCGACTATCGACTATCGACTCGACTCGACTATCGACTCGACTCGACTATCGACTCGACTCGACTATCGACTATCGACTCGACTATCGACTCGACTATCGACTCGACTATCGACTCGACTCGACTATCGACTCGACTCGACTATCGACTCGACTCGACTATCGACTCGACTCGACTATCGACTCGACTGTCGACTCGACTATCGACTCGACTATCGACTCGACAATAGACTCGACTATCGACTCGACTATCGACTCGACTCGACTATCGACTCGACTATCGACTCGACTATCGACTCGACTATCGACTCGACTCGACTATCGACTCGACTATCGACTCGACTATCGACTATCGACTATCGACTATCGACTATCGACTATCGACTATCGACTATCGACTATCGACTATCGACTATCGACTATCGACTATCGACTACCGACTATCGACTATCGACTATCGACTATCGACTATCGACTATCGACTATCGACTATCGACTATCGACTATCGACAATCGACTATCGACTATCGACTATCGACTATCGACTATCGACTATCGACTATCGACTATCGACTATCGACTATCGACTATCGACTATCGACTATCGACTATCGACTATCGACTATCGACTATCGACTATCGACTATCGACTATCGACTATCGACTATCGACTATCGACTATCGACTATCGACTATCGACTATCGACTATCGACTATCGACTATCGACTATCGACTATCGACTATCGACTATCGACTATCGACTATCGACTATCGACTATCGACTATCGACTATCGACTATCGACTATCGACTATCGACTATCGACTATCGACTATCGACTATCGACTATCGACTATCGACTATCGACTATCGACTATCGACTATCGACTATCGACTTTCGACTATCGACTATCGACTATCGACTATCGACTATCGACTATCGACTATCGACTATCGACTATCGACTATCGACTATCGACTATCGACTATCGACTATCGACTATCGACTATCGACTATCGACTATCGACTATCGACTATCGACTATCGACTATCGACTATCGACTATCGACTATCGACTATCGACTATCGACTATCGACTATCGACTATCGACTATCGACTATCGACTATCGACTATCGACTATCGACTATCGACTATCGACTATCGACTATCGACTATCGACTATCGACTATCGACTATCGACTATCGACTATCGACTATCGACTATCGACTATCGACTATCGACTATCGACTATCGACTATCGACTATCGACTATCGACTATCGACTATCGACTTTCGACTATCGACTATCGACTATCGACTATCGACTATCGACTATCGACTATCGACTATCGACTCGACTCGACTATCGACTCGACTCGACTATCGACTCGACTCGACTATCGACTATCGACTCGACTATCGACTCGACTATCGACTCGACTATCGACTCGACTCGACTATCGACTCGACTCGACTATCGACTCGACTCGACTATCGACTCGACTCGACTATCGACTCGACTATCGACTCGACTATCGACTCGACTATCGACTCGACTATCGACTCGACAATAGACTCGACTATCGACTCGACTATCGACTCGACTATCGACTCGACTCGACTATCGACTCGACTATCGACTCGACTCGACTATCGACTCGACTATCGACTCGACTATCGACTCGACTATCGACTATCGACTATCGACTATCGACTATCGACTATCGACTATCGACTATCGACTATCGACTATCGACTATCGACTATCGACTATCGACTACCGACTATCGACTATCGACTATCGACTATCGACTATCGACTATCGACTATCGACTATCGACTATCGACTATCGACAATCGACTATCGACTATCGACTATCGACTATCGACTATCGACTATCGACTATCGACTATCGACTATCGACTATCGACTATCGACTATCGACTATCGACTATCGACTATCGACTATCGACTATCGACTATCGACTATCGACTATCGACTATCGACTATCGACTATCGACTATCGACTATCGACTATCGACTATCGACTATCGACTATCGACTATCGACTATCGACTATCGACTATCGACTATCGACTATCGACTATCGACTATCGACTATCGACTATCGACTATCGACTATCGACTATCGACTATCGACTATCGACTATCGACTATCGACTATCGACTATCGACTATCGACTATCGACTATCGACTATCGACTATCGACTATCGACTATCGACTATCGACTATCGACTATCGACTTTCGACTATCGACTATCGACTATCGACTATCGACTATCGACTATCGACTATCGACTATCGACTATCGACTATCGACTATCGACTATCGACTATCGACTATCGACTATCGACTATCGACTATCGACTATCGACTATCGACTATCGACTATCGACTATCGACTATCGACTATCGACTATCGACTATCGACTATCGACTATCGACTATCGACTATCGACTATCGACTCGACTATCGACTCGACTCGACTATCGACTCGACTATCGACTCGACTCGACTATCGACTCGACTCGACTATCGACTCGACTCGACTATCGACTATCGACTCGACTATCGACTCGACTATCGACTCGACTATCGACTCGACTATCGACTCGACTATCGACTCGACTCGACTATCGACTCGACTCGACTATCGACTCGACTCGACTATCGACTCGACTCGACTATCGACTCGACTCGACTATCGACTCGACTCGACTATCGACTCGACTCGACTATCGACTCGACTATCGACTCGACTGTCGACTCGACTATCGACTCGACTATCGACTCGACAATCGACTCGACTATCGACTAGACTATCGACTCGACTATCGACTCTCGACTATCGACTATCGACTATCGACTATCGACTATTGGATTATCGACTATCGACTATCGACTATCGACTATCGACTATCGACTAGACTATCGACTCGACTATCGACTCTCGACTATCGACTATCGACTATCGACTATCGACTATCGACTATCGACTACCGACTATCGACTATCGACTATCGACTATCGACTATCGACTATCGACTATCGACTATCGACTATCGACTAACGACTATCGACTATCGACTATCGACTATCGACTATCGACTATCGACTATCGACTATCGACTATCGACTATCGACAATCGACTATCGACTATCGACTATCGACTATCGACTATCGACTATCGACTATCGACTATCGACTATCGACTCGACTATCGACTCGACTATCGACTCGACTATCGACTATCGACTATCGACTATCGACTATCGACTATCGACTACCGACTATCGACTATCGACTATCGACTATCGACTATCGACTATCGACTATCGACTATCGACTATCGACTATCGACAATCGACTATCGACTATCGACTATCGACTATCGACTATCGACTATCGACTATCGACTATCGACTATCGACTATCGACTATCGACTATCGACTATCGACTATCGACTATCGACTATCGACTATCGACTATCGACTATCGACTATCGACTATCGACTATCGACTATCGACTATCGACTATCGACTATCGACTATCGACTATCGACTATCGACTATCGACTATCGACTATCGACTATCGACTATCGACTATCGACTATCGACTATCGACTATCGACTATCGACTATCGACTATCGACTATCGACTATCGACTATCGACTATCGACTATCGACTATCGACTATCGACTATCGACTATCGACTATCGACTATCGACTATCGACTATCGACTATCGACTATCGACTTTCGACTATCGACTATCGACTATCGACTATCGACTATCGACTATCGACTATCGACTATCGACTATCGACTATCGACTATCGACTATCGACTATCGACTATCGACTATCGACTATCGACTATCGACTATCGACTATCGACTATCGACTATCGACTATCGACTCGACTATCGACTCGACTCGACTATCGACTCGACTATCGACTCGACTCGACTATCGACTCGACTCGACTATCGACTCGACTCGACTATCGACTCGACTCGACTATCGACTATCGACTCGACTATCGACTCGACTATCGACTCGACTATCGACTCGACTATCGACTCGACTCGACTATCGACTCGACTCGACTATCGACTCGACTCGACTATCGACTCGACTATCGACTCGACTGTCGACTCGACTATCGACTCGACTATCGACTCGACAATAGACTCGACTATCGACTAGACTATCGACTCGACTATCGACACGACTCGACTATCGACTCGACTATCGACTCGACTATCGACTCGACTATCGACTCGACTATCGACTCGACTATCGACTATCGACTCGACTATCGACTCGACTATCGACTCGACTATCGACTATCGACTATCGACTATCGACTATCGACTATCGACTATCGACTATCGACTATCGACTATCGACTCGACTATCGACTCGCCTCGACTATCGACTCGACTATCGACTCGACTATCGACTCGACTATCGACTCGACTCGACTATCGACTCGACTATCGACTCTACTCGACTATCGACTCTATTCGACTATCGACTCGACTATCGACTCGACTATCGACTCGACTATCGACTCGACTATCGACTCGACTATCGACTCGACTATCGACTCGACTCGACTATCGACTCGACTATCGACTCGACTCGACTATCGACTCGACTATCGACTCGACTATCGACTCGACTATCGACTATCGACTATCGACTATCGACTATCGACTATCGACTATCGACTATCGACTATCGACTATCGACTATCGACTATCGACTATCGACTACCGACTATCGACTATCGACTATCGACTATCGACTATCGACTATCGACTATCGACTATCGACTATCGACTATCGACAATCGACTATCGACTATCGACTATCGACTATCGACTATCGACTATCGACTATCGACTATCGACTATCGACTATCGACTATCGACTATCGACTATCGACTATCGACTATCGACTATCGACTATCGACTATCGACTATCGACTATCGACTATCGACTATCGACTATCGACTATCGACTATCGACTATCGACTATCGACTATCGACTATCGACTATCGACTATCGACTCGACTCGACTATCGACTCGACTCGACTATCGACTCGACTCGACTATCGACTCGACTCGACTATCGACTCGACTATCGACTCGACTGTCGACTCGACTATCGACTCGACTATCGACTCGACAATCGACTCGACTATCGACTAGACTATCGACTCGACTATCGACTCTCGACTATCGACTATCGACTATCGACTATCGACTATCGACTATCGACTACCGACTATCGACTATCGACTATCGACTATCGACTATCGACTATCGACTATCGACTATCGACTATCGACTATCGACTATCGACTATCGACTATCGACTATCGACTATCGACTATCGACAATCGACTATCGACTATCGACTATCGACTATCGACTATCGACTATCGACTATCGACTATCGACTATCGACTATCGACTATCGACTATCGACTATCGACTATCGACTATCGACTATCGACTATCGACTATCGACTATCGACTATCGACTATCGACTATCGACTATCGACTATCGACTATCGACTATCGACTATCGACTATCGACTATCGACTATCGACTATCGACTATCGACTATCGACTATCGACTATCGACTATCGACTATCGACTATCGACTATCGACTATCGACTATCGACTATCGACTATCGACTATCGACTATCGACTATCGACT
>CAKOGF010000242.1:0-13205 GCA_933228935.1 Pemphredon lugubris
CCACTATAAACTAACAGATCAGCTCCAAACTCAACCTAGATAATCAAATAATGAGCACAATACTGAATTTTTACTTGTTTATAGTATCATTTATTGCCACATGAAATAGTCCACATACTTCATAATGTTATCAAACCTTTTTCACATAAATCAAGCTAAAGATATCTTTACCTCAGGGCCACCGTCTAGTATCCCATCACAAGGGTATAAACCTTATTTAGCTTCTTTTAATAATTTTTCTTCAAAATTATCCCTGTTTTTTCTATACCTGTAGCACAAATCAGTTCTATAAAAAATATTAATCATGGCTCACTTTAAGGTAAAATTAATAGAATTTATCCCAATATTAAAGTAAAATGATTTATAAATGATATTAAGTTGGGACCCATAAGATATTATCCCACATTTAACCTGAAAAGATTAGTGACCAGATTAATATTATTCATAAACTCTTGAGTTATCAAAGTTTTTTATTGGCTGAGTATAAGAGAACAGATCCTATGTATATTTTAAAATGAAAAGAACATGTCATTATTCTATTTAGTTTACTGGCAGCTATGTAAAAAATGAGTCCTTTTGAGAGACCTGAATCATGATTTTCTTTATCACATCCTTTGTGCAGTGTTTATTTTTTTAAAAATTCAAGCATAGACGGAAAGAATTGTCTTGCTTAGCTCTCTCTACAGGATTTTAATTCTTTATGATTGTAGTCACTGCTGGTTATTTGACTCAAAATTGATAGAATTCTCTTGAAATTTGAAGAAAGTTGATTTTTTGGATTGTGATGATGATTTTTATTAGAGCTACAGCAGAAAGTTTGAAATAGATTATGATTTTTTGGTGGGATACGCTATCTAGAAAGACTGCATCTAGAGAACACTATCTAGAAAACGCCATCTAGAAATACTCTATCTAGAAACCCTATCTTGATTTTTTGCCTCAAAACCCACAGATAACTTTAAACTTAAATAAAAAAACAAACAAAACATTTTTTCTCATAAAAAAATGCCTAGACTCAAAAATACTCTGAAATTCAGAATCTGCAATAAAAAAAGGGGGTTAGCTAGTGGCAACAAGGTCACACAAAGCACTAAAGACAACATACCAAAAATTGGGATTTCTGAAACCCATATATTTGTCCCATATTGTTTCTTATATAATATTCTGAAAAATAAAAAGCTATAAAGAACAGTAGGTTTATTGCTGACTGATAGACCTTAGGATTTGGCTCCAAGAGCCTTGGCAATACCCTTAAGATTATTAAGGCGGTCCTTGTGAAGACAGCTAAAATTGACTATCAATGATGGTCAAGTAAACTGGTATGGCATAATCGATAATCACTGATTAGCAGTGCCATGGGGATTTACCGCCGGTAAATCCTCAGTAAGTTGTTTCACGCCAGTAGTTAACAGATCACCATTTACTGCCGCCAAATCCCTAGATTAGCCAATTGCCGCCAGTAAATCTATTGCATATTAATTTCCGCCGGAGAATCTATGGGATGTTAGTCTATCAACTAAATAACTGGATCATCTTTGGCATTTACAGCTTCATCAGTTCTATCCTCCATATCCAACTGATAAGCATCATAACAACCCAGGGGAAATTTCCTGCCGGTAAATCCCTTGTTTGACACATCATCGACTTGATTGCCAGATTTGAACCAGGCATGTACATGCCGTAAGTTCCGATCTACTACGCAGTAGTCTTAGCACTATATTCCGCCAGTATATTCTGAGTTGCTCTCTGCCAGTATATTGCTACCTATTTTCCGCCGGTAAATCCCAAGCCATATTCCGCCAGTAAATCCATATTCATTTCCCGCCGGAAAATCCCGAGCTATATTCCGCCAGTAAATCCATATCCATTTCCCGCCGGAAAATCCCGAGATTTATTCCTCAGCCAATCAAGTGGCTTACGTATCCAACCAACCAGCGCACGCCAGGAGGCCAGCTGTACAGGAGAGGCCTGACCTTGCCTCCTCCCAAGCCCTACACCACTTGTCACAACCAATCAGACCATCGCAAGTCAGCTGAACAGGATCACAGCTAGGACCAGATGACCAGAATCCTGACAAGAGGCCACCACACTACACCCAGAGCGGTATTTAAAGTACCGCTTGAGGGCCCTAAAATACAACCTTTATCACCTCTTTATCAGAAATCTCGTAGGCCAGCCGGGCTAGAGACTTCGTAAATAAAAACACAATAAAGTTCACTTCCTATTCTTTGAGAAGTCCTTGTAGAAAAGGACAGGTAGGATTTTATTCACAGGTCCCGACTAACAACTTAAGAGTCATAGTCGTGAACATAAGAGCTATAAACCCAGAAAGCTTTACATTGGAGCCCAACCAAAATCGTGGTTGGAGCCTGATGAATCAAGAAACCACAAGTAGAGGCCAAGGGTCGCCCTTGGCCACCAATCCACCCTGTGCCTTCTCCTCTGCGTTTGGTGACAAGATGATCACCAGCGACGTGGAGCGGGAGGCGCACTTTGATATCAGCGAGCCCGTGGTCACTGAGCCCCCTGAGGTCCTTCCTTGGGAGCTCATCCAGATCTCGCCTGTCCCAGCTGGGCCCTTGTGTTCTCAAGGGTTTGACAGGGACACTGTTTGCCAGACCGCAGACCAGCTGCTCTGCGGGTTCTCTCTCTATCCTGGGGAGCAACCTGATGGCGCCCTGGGTGTGTTCTCATTCCTGCGTAACCAGGATGCAAAATGGGATGTGTTTGTGCGCTTCAGGAATGCCACCATTCAGCTCCTCCAGGAGCGCCTGGCTGATCAGTCCATCTGCGTGGACTTCTTGAGCACTTTTGTTCAACCCAGTATCAAGCATCTCCATATTGTTACCGCTCGCCAGAATCTGGAGCTTGCCACCCTTGGCTCCTCTGTGATGTCGCTCCGCCAGGAGTGGTCTTCTACCCTATCTGGGATGAATGCTGCCTTTGGCGACCTCCGGGCTGTAGTCCTGGCAAATCAACGCATGGGGGGGAACGCTCACTCACACATTGATGAGTTGATTGCCCTCCTAAACGCCAGACTGCAGCAGGTGGTAGACAAAGCAATGGATGCAAGGGGTGCATCTCGCCCCTGGCTTAGAGCTGTCCACACCTCATGCACTAACACCAAACGTTTCTTGAACAATGTTAGTACAGACATTGGGAATGCAGCCCACCAACTGGATGTTAGTGATAATGCAGTCCAGCAGCTGCAAGCCCGCCTTGCTCAGGTGGAAGAAGCATTAAGCAATCGTCCTCCTTCCATAGTACCTGTTGCCACTGAAACCAACACTTCTGACGAGTCAGCCAGAATATCTTCCCTGGAAGAAAAGCTGGCCACTCTAACACGTGTTGTTGAAGGTTACGACTTGGAAATGGAGAACACATTTCAGAACGTCCTGTCCCTGGAGAAAGAAGTCGAATCTCTCCAGGACAAGTTGGCAAGTCTAGCCAAGGTCAACCGCCACTTAGAGACTGGCTGCAGGAACTTGGCCGCCAAGATGGATATCTCTGGAACAAAGGACCGCCTGTCTGCACTCGAGAAAGAGACCGGCGCCTTGGCTACCATGATGTGTCACTGCAACGTTCAGACACATAAGGCTAAAGCCCCCCAAGTAGTACAGGACGACCAGCCAGCGTTATGGTAGAGGACTTTGGATCCTCTGAGGAGGAGAGCTCCTCGTCACGAGAGCTTTGGCATATCCCAGAGGTCCTAACTGCCCTGCCCACGCAAGACTTCACAACTCCGCCAAGAACAGCACCTCGCACAAGAATCCCAGAAAGATCTCCATTCAATCCTGCTGGTTCAAAGGAGACTGACGCCTCCCCCACTGAACAATTCAAACCCTTGAATCTGCCCAAATTTGACAGACATGGAAACATCCACTCCTTCTTACGCCTCTTTGAAATGTCTATGAGGGGCGCCACTGATCACAACAAGGCTACCACCCTCATAAACACTCTTGACCCCGTCAGTGTGGACCTAGTCATGCCGCATCTCTCAGAGCACGACTGGTCCTATGATGAGGCAAGAACGGCAGTACTTAACGAGTTTGGAGGTGAAGACATCTTATATACTAAGAAGTCAGAATTTGGGTCAATCAAGTTCAAAAAAGATGAGACATTACACGAGTTTGCAGATTGTTTCTACCACAATGCACAGGTGCTACTGGGCTCAAACACAATTCAAAGATTTGACGTCAGAGCAGCCCTGAAGCAGGCCACCTTGCCCTACGTAGACCTCCATCGTGCCATGGCCCCCGCCTATACTAAAGGCAAGGACGTCCTGGAAATGGTGGAATTCCTACGCAGTCATGCGGAAACGTTTGAAGCCCCTCATAAAGTAAGACCACATTGTCCTGCTCCAGAAAAGAGCCGCCCCAACAAGGAGTCCCCCAGAAAACCGCAGAACAACGAGAGCAACAGTTCCCATAAAAAAGGCCCTTACTGCGGTATCTGCAACGCCACTACGCATTGGCGCTTGAAGTGTACTGCGCCTAAGAAGGCAACTCATGTGGTAACCACGGAAGCAGGCACTCCCAACGAGGGAAAAGCCAGGGCGGAGTAGAGATGGAATGCTCTACTTCCGCCCCTGGCCCCCTCATTCCCGAAGAACCAGGCCCTGCTGTGTTCGACCAGGCGGCAAACTTCAGAGGAGACCCTCTCCATATGATAGTTTCCGATGACGTCTTTGCGGTAACCACTAGAGGCCAAGCAAAGAAGCAGCCATCGCCTGAAGCCACTACTGAAGTATCAAAGCCATATGCTGCCCAACTTCAGAGTTTGATTGAAAGCTGTCGCTCCCTGTGCTCCAGTGATACGCCAAAACTACAAGGGGTCCAACTAGCCCTTCCTCTGGACTCATTAATAGACAGCTTCCCTGAAGTCTGCTCCAGCCTTTGTTCTCTTCTGGGCAATGAAGCCGATAAGGACATTCTCTCCATTAAAGCACCCTTTGATCCTTATATTGATTGTACATACGCGGACATCTGTGTTAATAAAATCCGGGTACAGGCTATAGTAGACTCTGGAGCCCCCTTCAATATTGTTTCAACCAAACTCATAAAGCGCTTGGGAATAGCGCCTGACATCAACCACTGACAAGACTATGGTACAGCGGGACTGCAAGTCACCACCTTGCTAGGTGCTTACAGTGCCTTACCCATGAGGTTTGGTTCTATTGCAGTCTCTGCCCCCGCTGTTGTCCTTCCCAACCAAAGGTATGACTTCCTCATTGGCACAGCTTTTCTGAAGAAGTATGGAGTACGCCTGGACTTACAGGAAGATACGCTGACGCTGCTTGGACAAACTATTCCCTTATATTATTGCCAAGACCCAGCACAAGTACGCGGCCCACCCACCAAGTACATCAACCTCGCCTACAAAGACGGGGTGGTACCTGTTGGTTACACACTAAGTGGACCAGCAAGGAGGAAGCTCCCCAGCCAGATTAAGGAATACAAGGGGATACCTCTCTGCTCCACTTCCAGCCTTACCCTGACCTCCGGCTGCCAACAGGTAGTAGGGACAGGGTTGACGCTGGACATACCCCCCGGACTGATTGGCGAAATCCATCAACCCTGGGGTCGCTCTCGTCTGGAACCAATAGCGCTTTTGGCATAATCTTGCCAGGACACCAAGAGATATGCGTGCTACTGGCTAACCTCCAGAAGGAGGACCTCAAAATTAAGAAGAACCAGGTAGTGGCCTACATACACCTAGTCCCTTCTTCTGAGTATAGCAGCACAAAACCACTGGGAACACTAAGTGAACTTGGATTACCTAATGAAGGAGATCTTGGGGTTCACTCTCTAGTTCCGCTGGAAAGTTTAGCAAACTTAACTACAGAAGAACAGGAAAAGGCCACCGCCCTCTTTGAAAAATACCGAGAGATATTTGCCAAGGATGACTTCGATCTTGGCTGTGCTACGGACGTACAGCACCTCATTGACACAGAAGGGGAACGGCCCATCCGTCTTAGACCTATTAGGAGGTCTAAGGCTGCTGAGGAGACAGTGACAGAGGAGATCCGACTATTGATTGAACGTGGTATGCTGATCCCCTCCAAGAGCCCCTGGGCCTCACCGGTCCTCATTGTTAAGAAGAAGGATGGTTCAAACTGAGTAGTCATAGACTATAGACGACTAAACAAGATCACCAAGAAGGACTCTTACCCACTACCTCGGATAGATGACGCACTAGACATACCAGATGGGGCCAAATACTTCTTGGCCAAGGATCTGATATCAGGCTACTGGCAAATTGACCTTCCCCCCAAAGGGCAGGAGAAGTGTGCCATCATCACCAGCTCTGGGCTATTCCAGCCCACCAGGATGCCACAAGGGCTATGCAACGCCCCTGCTACATTTCAGCGTGCTATGGACACCATACTTGGTGACCTCAAGCTTTCTTGTGTCCTGGTATATCTTGATGACATTAACGTCTTCTCCCGGACTTTTTCTGAGCATCTCCAACACTTGGAGGAGGTTTTCCAACGACTCTCACTGGCCAATCTGAAGATTAAGCCCCGCAAATGCCAGTTCTTCAAAGATCAGCTAGAGTATCTTGGGTTTGTTATAGACAACACCGGTCTACGCCCTCAGCCTGCAAAGATAGAGGCCATCAGCTGCATGAAACACCCTGACAGCAAAAGAGATGTCCAGGTTTTTCTGGGTATGGTTGGCTATTACCGCCGGTTCATACCACACTTTGCATCCACCGGCGAACCATTGTTCCACTTGCTAAAAGCAGGAGTAGAGTTCAACTGGAGTAGCCAATGCCAAGAAGCTTTTGATGCTCTACGGACCTCCCTTGCTAGCGAGCCAGTCCTTTGGTACCCAGACTTTGACAAGCCATTTATAGTACACACGGACGCCTCCTTGACAGCGGTAGGGGCAGTACTCTCTCAGGCGGATGACCAAGGCCATGAGCATCCAGTTGCCTATGCCAGCCGAACCTTGAATATCCACGAAAGAAACTACACTGTGACGGAACGGGAATGTCTGGCAGTAATCTATGCCTGCAAGCAGTTTTGGGTGTATTTACATGGGGTCAGGTTTACTGTTATCACCGACCACGCCTCCCTGGCCTGGCTACAGAACTTACGTGAGCTAGAGGGACGACTGGCCCACTGGGCCCTCAAGCTACAAGCACTGGACTATGAGATCCTTCATCGCCCAGGTGCCAAACATCAGAACGCAGACTGCCTGTCCTGCCTTCCTACTATAGCCATTGTGAGCCCACTGGCTGATCAACTCTTTCACAAGATGGTTAGTGGACACTATGCAGATGAGCCTGAAGAGGTACAGGCCATCCTCACAGGGCTGAGAAGAGATACCATAGAGGAGAAAGGTACTCTCTATAAAGTCATACAAGGTGAACGACGAGTCTACCCTCCACCGTCAGACCGTACTTCCATCCTAGCTGCAGCACACAAGGCAGTAGGTCATGGTGGTTTCAAGAAAACAAAGGAGTTTGTTTCTTGATCATACTTCTGGGAGGCCATGAACTTCGATATACAGGAGTTCCTGGACTGTTGTTTAGAGTGCCAGTCGCACAAGCCCTTGGCAAAGGCTACTACCTACCGGCTAGTGAAACCACACTTTGCCTGGCACACTGTCTCCATGGATGTAGTAGGGCCGCTGCCACGTAGCAGCTCTGGGTTCAAGTATGTTATTGTAGCCATTGATCATCTCACCAAATGGGTCGAGGTGCAGGCACTCCAAAAGGTAGACGCTGAGTCTACTGCCCGATTCATTCTTGAGGATATTATTCTACGGCATGGGTGCCCCCAGTTCCTACTATCAGACAACGGCACCAACTTCACAGCGCATGTAATCGCCAAAATCAACAAACTTATGGGAGTTCGTGGGGTACTCTCTACTCCCTATCATCCTGAAACTAATGGGATGGTGGAACGAGCAAATGGCACCCTTACACAGATCCTCCGCAAACTAGCCACCAACCGCTCGGCGTCCTGGGATGTCTTTCTCCGCTCAGCTGCCTTTGCATACAACATCTCACAACACTCTGCCACGGGAATGTCCCCTTTCCAACTGATGTATGGGCGCCACCCAGGAATTCCTCCAGTCTTGTTTTCTGCCACTAAGGACCCGGGGTCAACTTTGTACCCTGCCTATCTACAAAGGCTTGCTGACGTTCTCATCAAACTTCAAGCAGCTGCATTCGACAGCTCATTGAGGAAAGGGATTCTCAGGCATAGTAAATTGGAGGCCTCTTGTGCCCCACTGCCCAATTTTGAGGTAGGGGAGAGGGTCGCCTTCTGCGACACCCGTGGTGCTGGCCAATCCCACAAGTTAGCGGAACTCTGGAAAAGTCCATTTGAGATTATTGAAAAGACCTCCCCTGACGGTTATACTATAAAGGAGGAGGACACAGGGAAATTAGCTAACAGAGTCCACGCCAAGTTCCTCCGCCCTTTTAAATCCTTCATAGATTAAAGACACAACTACCATTTTCCTTATCCCCTCCACTACAGCATCTACAATCAATTGACATTACACCTAAACCAACAACACAACTACACCAAGCACCACCGATAAGTTGTTCTAAATAAACAACAACGGAAATAACAAATAAAAAAAAATAAAAAGGAAATAAAATTAAAAATAGAAAAAAGATAGAGAAAGCAGCGTTTATTACTCAGCAGGCTGCTGCTGCTCAGGTACCTCCTCGTAGTCCCCAAAGTTATGTACCCCCCGTCACCTGGTACATAACCGTCACGTCCCAAAGCCACATCTGGCAACAGGCAGGCTGGAGGCGGTCCCAGGCCAAGAAAGGCGACGTCACCCCCATCTCAGGAGAGCTGAGCCGACCCAACCCACACTCAATAGGGAAGCAGGCGCCCAGAACAAGACACTCCACCAGGAAGCTCTCTGCCGTGATCCCCTTGGGAAGAGGACGCTTTTGGCAAAGAATTTCAGCCCAGTAATACTCTAGAATGGGTTCCATGTCCTCCAGGGTACCCTGCGGAAGGCTATCCTTGGGCACAAGGAAGAGGTTCCCCAATAGGGCCATCGCAGGCAGGTAACTAGAAGGGTCCCGAGTGCCCAGCTGGCGGATCGCCACCCAAATTGCACACCCTAGCCGAGTGTGGCTATTGTCATTGAACCTGATCCCCCAGCCAGCATGGCTGCCAGGGGATGCAGGCCACTCCATAGACCACACCCAAACCACAGCGCAGTTGAAGTGGACCACCTGCTTGTACTCGGAGTAGAGCCAGACCTCTGATCGAGGAGGTCTAGTGACTACCCCCTCCAAGGGCCAGGCTAACTTGCAGGAGGCAATATCCCTCACGGCAGGCGGGTGGTACTGCTCGGCAGTCACCAGGCGACGACGAAGGTCCAGACTCCGACGGAGGCGCGTCAAACAGTACAGAAATTCGGCCAACATGGCCATGGAATTATAATGTTCGAGAACATTATAATCCGCATGGTCAGGGTCGAACTCCGTCACTGGAGCGCCCTCCTCCAGAGCCCCACCGAAGGAAAGAACAGACAGAGCGTCCAGGGGACGCAAAGGAGACACAACAGGGATCTGATGGCCTTGACTAGGACCAGCGCCAGAGTCCGACTGTAGCAGAGGGCTATGCTGCCCCCCTGCTGCCGACGCAACCGAGGCACTCCGGACCATGTCGGACCAGGAGATTTCCGACTTGGTACTAGGGTGGTGCGCCCGGCGCGCCTTCCACCCGTAGTACATATCTCTCCTGGACTCCTTGTCCAGGCGACGGAAGCTCTCTCTGCGCTGAGGCGTCAGGGACGCCAGGAACTCCTCGTAGAGCTCACAATTAGTCACGGACAAAGAAATGGAAGACATGGTGGAATCAGTTATCTCAACCCCTATTTATAGTCAAGAGGGGGGAAATGTGAAGACAGCTAAAATTGACTATCAATGATGGTCAAGTAAACTGGTATGGCATAATCAATAATCACTGATTAGCAGTGCCATGGGGATTTACCGCCGGTAAATCCTCAGTTAGTTGTTTCACGCCAGTAATTAATAGATCACCATTTACCGCCGACAAATCCCTAGATTAGCCAATTGCCGCCAGTAAATCTATTGCATATTAATTTCTGCCGGCAAATCTATGGGATGTTAGTCTATCAACTAAATAACTGGATCATCTTTGGCATTTACAGCTTCATCAGTTCTATCCTCCATATCCAACTGATAAGCATCATAACAACCCAGGGGGGATTTACTGCCGGTAAATCCCTTGTTCGACACATCATCGACTTGATTGCCAGATTCGAACCAGGCATGTACATGCCGTAAGTTCCGATCTACTACGCAGTAGTCTTAGCACCATATTCCGCCAGTATATTCTGAGTTGCTCTCTGCCAGTATATTGTTACCTATTTTCCGCCGGTAAATCCCGAGCCATATTCCGCCAGTAAATCCATATCCATTTCCCGCCAGAAAATCCCGAGCTATTTTCTGCCAGTAAATCCATATCCATTTCCCGCCGGAAAATCCCGAGATTTATTCCTCAGCCAATCAAGTGGCTTACGTATCCAACCAACCAGTGCACGCCAGGAGGCCAGCTGTACAGGAGAGGCCTGACCTTGCCTCCTCCCAAGCCCTACACCACTTGTCACAACCAATCAGACCATCGCAAGTCAGCTGAACAGGATCACAGCTAGGACCAGATGACCAGAATCCTGAAAAGAGGCCACCACACTACACCCAGAGCGGTATTTAAAGTACCGCTTGAGGGCCCTAAAATACAACCTTTATCACCTCTTTATCAGAAATCTCGTAGGCCAGCCGGGCTAGAGACTTCGTAAATAAAAACACAATAAAGTTCACTTCCTACTCTTTGAGAAGTCCTTGTAGAAAAGGACAGGTAGGATTTTATTCACAGGTCCCGACTAACAACTTAAGAGTCATAGTCGTGAACATAAGAGCTATAAACCCAGAAAGCTTTACACTAATTTACCTTTAAACATCCCCAAGCCTATTCCAAAGCTGAGTTCAAGGCCTCCAAGGCCAAGACCAAACCTCCCAATGCCAAAAATGCCAAAGAACTCCCAAATAATCAGACTATAAGGCTAAAATACTATCAAGACCCCCTACCCTCACCTGAACCTGAAAAAGGTTGCTCTAACCCTCCCCACTATTATTTTGTATATTTAGTATTAAATCCCTAGAAGAAGAAAGTTCAACTTTAAATGACACTCTGACCTTGTACCAGACCTTGAAAAAGAAGAAGATTAGCAACCTGAGCCTGAAGCACGTCTTGGTGCTAAAATTGAATTGTGGGATATTCATGCTATTGGTTTCATTTGTAACAAGCAAATTGTCTTTATTATCCATACTATCTATCCTGAGGCTTATACCATAATAAACCAGAAGAGTGGTGCTGGATTTTTATACAAGGGGTATATCTTCAGCTATAATGACAAAAACAGGTATCTTTTAGTATCAATATAAGTGTAAAACCTTTGGATGCCCTACCCACTTAAATATCCATGGATTTACCAGGTTTAAGTCCCTTACTGTTAAGCACAACTTTTCTAAGCTATTTGATATTCACTACCAGCTTATATAATAATATCTTTGCAAGTTTGCTCCTAAACAAGGCAAGACCTCCACCAAGAATCGTAATAATAAACCCCTCAATTTAAATAGCTCTCAACTTGCCTTTTTTAGTTATGCAAGCAAACTGCAGAGGCTCTTTATAGACCAGCAGGATGCTCTGAGAACTGAGGGAGTCAGTTTTTCTCCATCAACAGCTCATTTCAACTGATAAGCCAAAGCTATCAAATCATGAAAAGAACCTCCTTCTCCATGATGATGGTGCTAATGCCAAGGGGTGCCACATTGGCTTTGCCACCAGCCATCATTTAAGAAATCTGCTTAAGGGCACAGGTTGGCTAGATGATAGACCCTCTCCACCTATTCAAAGCTTTTTTCCTGGTTCAAAACGTCCTCGTCCAGGTTGGCAACCAGATTTCTTCCCAGGCCTTTATTTCCTCTGCAACAAAAATAGGACATTCATTTCTGGTTTATAACCATTAGCAAGGGAAAACTTATGAAAATTGTCCCCATTCTCAAAAATCCACCCAAGGAATCCAGAGGGCGCATGAAGATCCCTTCCCTTGAAAAAATGAAAAATTCCCTCTGAGGAAGCCAAAAGCATGCCCTGCCACACTCATATTGTGGGTTAAGTTTGTTGTAGCCCAGGCCAGTGCTTTCATAAAGGTTTTCAAGAGCTCTTCACATGGGTGCTGTTTTTTTATATCAGAAAAGCGCTCTGTCATCATCTCCAAAGATGCCCAAACTAACAAGATTGGAAATACTGACAGAATCTATAAGGCCAAATATACATTTAACTGCTTCAATGCCTTGGCTCTGATAAGAAAAGAGGGGGTTAATGCCTTGTAGAATGTGCTGATATACCATCTCTACATCACCGCCAACCAGGATAACTTTGCTTATTTCATCAAATACTTTGAAACTAAATGAATTGAAGTCTTTTAAAAAGCACAATGTATCAGAAAAGATGGTGACTCAATAAAGTGAAACTGTATCAGACAGGTTAAAAACAGCCTGATTAAGACCACCTCTTCCCTTGAAGGTTGGAAAGGCCAGCTTGTTACCAGGGTACAATTCAAGAGGCCCAATTTCAACAAGATCATGTCCCAATTAAAGATTCATCAGTTCATCTCTGCTCACCTGCTTAATACTGGTCAGGAAGATATTCCATCAATTATTTTTCTGTTAACAGATTTTCAGTCAAATTTGATCCAACTATAAATTTCTTAATATGTAACTTTTTTATTTTTACATAAACAAAAAAATTAAAATTTTATTTATTTATCAATGAAAACTTTAATTTATATTTTTGGTACTTTTTTAATTATTATTTTTTATTCAGCAGGCCTGATTTTTTTAAAAAACACTTTTTTAAAAGCCAATTTAATTATTTTTACTAACAAAAACTCAAAATAAAACTTGAAAGTAAAAAAATAAATAAATATTTACTTATAAATTTTTATTTTTTGAATATTTCAATTTTTTTGTTTTTGTAAAAATAAAAAAGTTACATATTAAGAATCTATAGTTGGATCAAATTTGACTGGAAATCTGTTGATGGAAAAATAATTAATGGAATATATTCCTGCCCCTTAATACTGGGATGATAACCAAGGATTACCTCTAAGCAGAACAAGGCTGTGGTCAAG
>CAKOGF010000243.1:0-13164 GCA_933228935.1 Pemphredon lugubris
CATGGTGATTTGATCTACCTCTTGGGGATGAAACTCTGGAAAGACAGGTTGCAAGTTGGTGGTTGAGGCAGGGGACCCTGACTCGCCTATTGAGTTCCCCAGTTGTTTCCCAAGTCTTAATGGTCCTGGGTTAAGCTGCTACAGAAGTTGGTTCAATTACTTTGTGCTGCAGACCCTGAGGACTGAGGACAATTGTATGGTTTGTTGGCGTGCTGTACACAACCAGGTTGAGAGAACCAAGATGTCTTAGCTTGTGTCTTCTCTGAGTGTGCAGTTCTTGTATGCTTGTGTAAGGAGTCTGTGGTGCCTGCAGCCAACTCAGCCTCATTGTATGCGCTGTCCAGATTGACAAAATTACACATGATCATGTGTCTTTGGACATAGGATTTAAGGCCATCCCAAAAGGCTAGAACAGTAGAGGGGCTGTTGAAGATCATTTAAGGTGGGGCAGAACATCACAATTCTTTCCATACACAAATTTAGTCTTTAATGTTCCCTGTTTGTTTCAGTTTACGCATTCCTGGGCCACTAGGAACTCCAACATTTGTTTCAAAAATTTGGCCAGGAAGACCTCTTGGAACCTGTCCCAGGTTCAGTCTTTGGGGGGCATACTTTCATGCCATTCCGCTGACCAAAGAGCAGCATCTTCTGTTAGGCAAATGGCCACTTTGGGGATCCAAAAGCGTCAGGGACACTGCATCTGTTTGAGTTTTTTTTGCAGCTCTTAGCCAGGTGTTGGCATTCTCTGTACGTAGACCAGAGAAGGAGCCAATCTCTGCAGCTCTCAGGCGTGCAGCAATGTGAGCTGGCATGATGTTGGGGTCAGCTGTAGGTGTGGGTGTGTTTAGACCTCCCAAGGCAGAGATGGCGTTGAACTGGGCAGTGGGTATGAGCAGTTTATTCCAGAGAGTTAATCCTTCAGGGATCACGGCAACAGCACTATAGGGTTGCCATTTTTTTGGGAGGGCGTCCATTAGCTGTTGGTGGTGTGATTCCTGTGCACAAGTGTTGGCAGTAATTTTGATTTAAGAGTTGGTAGGATGGGAAAAACCTACCTGTGCTACCACTGTCATAACTGTGCTAAAAGCTGCAGTTAATAAAGATATCCAAAAATCAATTTCTCTCTCCCTTTTCCCCCTATTAAGAAGGAAAAAAAGGATTTATACCTGTTTACTAGGCCACAGGGGGTGGCATGTGGAAAAGAGTTTTATCTTGTTGCGCTAAGGGGTCCTGTGACTGATCCTGTTAAGGCAACATAGGTGGATTACTCAGATAAGTAACTGGTTGTTGGGAACACTTGATGGACATGGGAAATTGCCTTTATTTGGCAATGGGTCAAGTCAGTAGATGATCTCTTATTTGATTTGTTAGGGATTTGGCTTGTTGCAACATGTACTAAAAGAAATGGGAGAAAAACATAGGGATTTCTATGTTTTACAACGTTTTTGGACTCAGAGAAACCTTTTGAAAGGTCTTTTAATTTCCCTGGAGGGAGCTAGAATGCCCAAAATGGCATCAGACAAGCTTGGAGAAACGTTTGGGAGGATTTATCTGGGAAAATATTGGAAACATAAGGAAATTGTGAGCCAAGTCATGGCAAAATGTTTTGAGACAATCTGAACCGCGAGGAAACTTGAGAAACCAATCTAAAACTTGGAGAAACCACAAAAAGGTGAAAACATAGTAAACAGCCTAATTGAGAAGCGTTAAACAAACTATCTGGAGTTTGGATAAACTTGTCAGGATGATCTGGAACCTCTCTAGGGCTGTTTTGGGGCCTAATTGGCCAGGTTTAAGGCTTAAGCCATTAATAAAAGATGATTGGACTATTAAGAAGAAAGCTTAAAGAAGAGTCAGAGCATAAGACAGATGCTGTAAGATTTATTAAAAGGTAAAATAAGAGGCTTAAGTTATAGGAAAACAGGTGAAAAACAATGGTTTTAGCCTTTGAATGAGACTTAGCCAATGGTACCAGCCATGGGACAGATTTTGGGACCTCTGGAGAAGACCATAGATCAAGCCTTGACATGTGAAGACAGGAAAAAAGCTAGACTTCTGGACTGAAGAGGCTATAAAAAGGACTGATTAATGGCCTCAATCCATCATAAAGGAGAAGACAATGAAGACAATGAGGGACAATGAGAAGAGACAATAACAGAACAGAAGAGACCAGGACAGACCTTGGAGCACACTTGGAGAGCTTAGAATAGACCTTGGAGCACATCTTGGAGAGCTTGAACTGGACCTTGGACACCTTGGAGGACACCAGAAAGGGCTTGGAACTGAGATTAACAGAAAGTTTTTAAGGGGATTTTCCTTCTGCTTATTAAAGATATTCTCAACCTCTAATCTGATATTGACCTTGAGAATGAGCCTGGATAGTGTTTTGACCTTAGAAATGGTAGAAGTAAAAAAGAGAACCCCAACCTAGCTGGACCCTGGCTATGATCCAGGATACACCTTGATGGCTGAGAGAAACATTGCACCACATGAGCCCAACACGGTGATGTTGATCTCAGAGCATCACAATAGTACTTTCCTTGAATCCCTCCAGCTTATAGCTCTATTAGAAGAATAAAATGCAATACTGTCTCCATACAGTTAATATCCTATATGAACAATATAGCAGTAATATGAAACCTTATCCAGATGTAGGGAGAATTGTCCCATTACCTCTGGGCTGTGGGCCCAGTCAGACTTCCTACATCTGATAAACAAAATAACCTTGGCCAAAGGGAAAAGCCAAAGCCACAGGTTCTCCTGTCACTTCCTAATGTTAGAATACATAGGGCTTCTCTTGGCAGATGATTGATCTCATGGTCCGCAGATTTCTGACACCAGTTCTCTCTCTTATTGAGTAAAATAAAATTTGTAGAAAAATTAATTGAACTTATTATGGTTGAAATATTGGTAGCTTTGTCTTTAATAAAGTTTAGTATGGATACTTTTAATTATTTTCTTGGAGACCAACTCACCATTAAAATGATCTCTGAAAGGCTTACTATCAAAACTTGATAATGTACTATCTCAAGGGTTTTAGACAGAAAAATATTTTGAATCATCCAGGACTTGAAGCCAGGGCAGACAAAGCTGGATCTTCTTGATAAAGTGTCTTTTTTAATAATTATTAAAATAAGTAAAGCTTGTTTTGTGATATATATATACTTATAGTAGACTATATAGTTCCTGAATATAACAGTACAAGCAATATACTCTTTTCTTCTAAAAAAATTCTATTGCTTACTTATTATCATTTTCATCCACTTTTTAACTATGCTAAAACAGCACAGTTATGATATTAGTAGTACATATAGATACTAAATCCTGTATTCTTTTGCTGGCAAGTTTCTAAAAAATAATAACACAAATTAAAAGACAGATACACAAGAGCATAATTGCTGATATTATCACAGGTTTTTTGCAACCAAAAACTGGGTCTTCAGTTGGCACTGTATCTCACAGCGCGCAGGGAGCATCCTCTTAATTGACCCAGACCAAATCCATCCTTCATATCAAGCTTTTCAGTAAAATGCAGACCAATAGTTCCTAAAATGAGTCAGAACCCATTTAAATTTGATAAGCCTAGACAAGTTATTCCAGCAGATTATTCCTTATTTGGATCATGCCATCCCCAATATATTCTGGTGGATTTTCTATTCAGTATATTAACCTATAAATTCAAATAACAAACATAGCATCTTCTCATTCTTTGTTTCCTTTCATGAACTGTTGTCTTCCCCAACTCCTTACTGAACTATAAATAGTTCAGTTGCAACATAAGCGCTCCATAGAAGGCATTAAACTCCTCTTTTCTCACTAGATCCAGGGCAGCAAAGCAATTGAAGACATCTTTTGCCTTGTGGTTACCATCAGAATTGATGAGCCCATTAAAAGCAGGGACCTTTTAAAGGCTTTAGCAGAGGGCTTGACAGAAGTATAAATAAGATCTCAGGAGGCTCTTGAAAACCTTGATGAAGGCATTGGCCTGGGATTGCTCAAAGTCAACCACAAGGTGAGTGTGGTAGGGCATGCTCTTGGCTTCCTTTCTGGGGGCTTCTTCTTCTTCCTGGGAGGGGTTTTTCTTCTTTTGTCCTCTGGTCTCCTTGGGCAGCTTCTCAAGAGTTGGAATGATTTCATCTAGCTTACTCTTAAGGATGATCAGGGCACGGAAGTAAGTGTCCTGCTGCTTATTAGGGAGGAAAAGAACACCAGGGGAAGAACTAGGTTGTCTACTTGTTATTGATGTTCCAGAGCTGGCTGAAGAGCTTGGGGCAGGTGAAGAAAGTACCATCAGCTAGCCAGGTGGTGCAACTCAATAGATTCTGCAGATCATGACTGGTGGCAAAACAGATGATGCACTCCTTGGAATCAACGCCATCATCATGGAGGAGGAACTGCTCTACATGCTTTGACAGCTTCTGCTTGTCAGTCAAGATAAGCTCGTCAATAGAGGTGGCACTGACTCCATCTGTGCTTTGAACATACCTCTGGTCTGTGAAGTACCACTGCAACTTGCTTGCATCACCAACAGAGGCAAGTTATGAGTCATTGAGGTGGAGGAGGGCTTCATTGACAACCTCAGTTGAGTTTTTATCTCTGGTGGTTGGGAGGACCTGGCAGAGGTACCAGCGTATAAGCTGGTACAAGACATCAAATGGCTCAGCACAGTCATGGTCAACTGTGAGTGCCTTGAATTGGGTGAAGCCATAAGTAGTGAGGCGGGCAGGACAGCCAAGGCTCTCACACTTGAAGTGATGCTGATAGAGAGGCTTCTTCTTGTCATTGCAGCTGAAGATGTGCCCCTTTAGAAAAATCCAGCACCACCTTTCTTGGTCATAATGGGGTATACCTCAGGGTAGATGGCAAGGACAACAAAGATGCCATGACTATTGAAGATGCTGCCAATAGTGTGAATATTCCACACTTAAATGTCAACATCATGAGGAATCCCAGGATCAGGTTGCTGGTCTTCTTTTTGTTTAAGCTCTGAGGTAGGAGAAGAGTGGCAGTCAAGTTGAACTCCTCCTCTTGGGGGTCAGAGGGGGAATACACAAAAGAGAATGTGTATGGGTGGTGCTAGTTTCATATGGCTTGGGTGAGGTTGTGAGGATCTTGGCAGGTCTTTTAGCCTTAGCAGGCTGCTTCTTTGGGGATTCCTTGGCCTTTTTTTCTTTGGGGGGTATTCTTGTCTTTGGGTGCCTTGGATGCAGCTTTGGAAGTGGACTTGGGAGACATCTCAATGTCAATTAGTATCAAAAAGTCATAATTATGGGGCCAATTTTCAAAGCAAAAAATATATAGTTGTCAGTATAGAAAATATAATTTTTATTACATAATTTTGTAGAGAAAGATAAAAAGTACAATTTTTTAAAATTTGAAAGGATTTTTTTATAGAAATAAAATCTTTTCCACTGGGAAAAAGTATGTAAAAAATCATGATATTTAGTAAAAACTGGCATTTGAGATGGCGTTCTCAAAATGCTGTAGTCACAAGGGCGTAAGTCAAAAACACAGGGATCTGGTATATTTTTTATTTTAAATTTATAAATTTGAGCTGGTACTATAGAAAATGTACTAAATTTTAAACCTATAATTTCTTAAAAAATAGCATTATACAACTGGGTTTAAAAAGTACCCATTTATTTAGAGAAGGTCAGGATTTTATATTTGTCAAGTTTGTTATGATTCCTTAGAATAACTAGATAAGTGACTTTTTTTGTGAAAGAATGCTTTTATAGTGTTGAGACCAAGAATCAAGATAGAAAATTTGGAATGACGTACTGTTGTGACATATATAATTTAAGATTATTTCATCCAGTGAATTGTGTGAGTGAAAATAATTGGGCCTAAAAACCCAGTGGTAATTGAGATTGTGTAGATCAGGATGTCACAATTAATGGCTTTAATATAAAATTCAATAGTAATTTATTTTATTTCTAGCCTAAATTAAACATGTGCATGTACAGATAAGCAATAAATTACATATAGCAAATATGATTTAAATGAATAGATATATGGCCCTAATATTTGGAAAATTATAGTAGCACTGATTTAGGGGCAACCACCAAAATTAAATCATACAGCATTTTGGCTTACTGTATGTTGAAAAATTGTTGGCATACAGTAAGTCAGCATAGTTTTAGCATTCAACCATTGAAATTTAGATTCTACCAAACTAAGCTATCTTTTCTTACCAAGTTATTAAGTCAGAATTACAATTTTAAAACAGAACAGATATAATGTCAACACCATTTAAACAAATACTTATTTTTAAGCTCAAATTATAATGAAGTTTACTATAAACAATGAAAATTTCCAGAACTTTGTCTATATGTTGAATCTTCTAAGGGATCTCTGGATGTCAACGTCAATTAAGATTCAAGAATATATCTTAATAAACTATAAAATATTCTAAAAATATCTTTTTTCTCTATTTATTTTAGATTTTTTTACATTCATAATAAGATAAACAGTAAACAAAGCCTATCACCAAGTTTCACAGCTTTATTTGTATTATGAAGCTATTTATTGTTATGTTATATTAATTGTATTAATTTTAGTTTAATTTTGTAAGTTGACTTAAACTCAAACTCATATGTTAAAAATAGAATTTATATATGTAAATAAAATGTTGATTTCATGCCAAATCAACATGCCTTTGAAATCAAAACAAAAAAAGTTGGGTAAACAAACAAAGGGAACATAAATTAAGCAAAATTACATAGTAAAACTAATATAAATGAAGGCTGAATGTCTCCATGTTGACACCTTGACTGTTTTATTAGTAAAACACTGTTGCTTAACAAAAAGCACCACTATAATGGTATGATATTGTAGTCTAAAGTACCCAGTAGTTTACTTTATGTTTTCTTCTACAATTTCTATTATTTATTTCAGAAATTTATATATAAAAAGATTTAAAATTTTAATTTTTAAAATAAACCAATATTTAGTCTAAAAATCAACTTCCATCAGATCTTAAGCAAGCTTTATAGTGGATTTTTATAGTGTTTTCTTTGATTATGTTGACTTTCTGTATGTTGAAAGTCAGAATTGAGTAAATTTTTTATGTCAACAGCCTATAATCAGCATTTTTACTCATGCTGACTGTAAGAAAGTTGACTTTTTATTTTTAACTTATATATTTTAATATTTATATTAATGATTCAACCCTCAAAACAACTAGACATATCTCCTTTCATCATTATCTCACAATAGAATAAAAATAAAAGTGTTTTATTTTATAATTTTATTTTTTATTTTTTTATTATTATTAATACATTTTTATAGGATAAACCATCAAAAAAGCCTGAGAAAACCCCCAAACCTGCCTTGAAGATACCTAAAGCCGCTGAAAAAAGCTCAGGGCTCCTCTTTCAGTAAAAAACAGCCAAAGTTTCCTCCAGAAAGCAGAAGCCAAAAGAGAAAAGTCCAGAACCAAGCAAATAGCTCTCCCCTATTCCTCTACTTCTCCAAGTTGGTATGAATCTGAAGGAGATGAGATCCCTATAAACAAAAAAGGAAGAAAGAAGATTCCCAAGGACCCTGGATACCAAAATAGCACCAAGGAGTCAATCCCTTCCCAGTCCAAGAAGCCTGATGATCCCACCCCAGAACAATTACCTTCATCTTCTGCTGAGCCATCACCCCCATCCTCTTTATCCAGTGTCAAAAAAAGAGCCTACTGAATATCTTTCTGACTATCATGAAGCACCCATTGGGCCTGGGGATCCTCTCAAGGTGCACAACATATGCAATGTCAAGGGTGAGTTCAAGCTTCCAAAGAAATTCCCTCGCTTTTTTCCTCTTATGTCTGTCAAGGAGGTGCAAGTATTTTTAGTGATGGCTAAGTTTTTAATTGCATCAATCAGAGAAGAAACGGAAGAAGCAAGAATTTTGTGTGTGAATAGAGAAGTTGTGCTTCCAGAATCAATACTGAAGGTTGGGGCAAAGTTACCAGTGAAAAGGGTGAACACACCTGTAACCCACCTACAAATCTTCTTGAAAAACTTCTAAAGTGATACCTCTATCAAATAATTCCAGTCTCAAAAGACATAAAGGCCTCTGATATAGCAGTAAATGCTACCAAGCATCTTAGCAATGAAAACCTCAAGCTTATTCCTAACTGCAAGCAGTTAGTAAAGTATATATGTGATAAGCGCCATGAAATCTGCCCCAGAAAAAAAGTGCCATGGTTCAAGGTGATCTAATCCTGACAGAAGAGCTGAAGATGTTTGAAGAAGATGAGGTATTTCTTCTACATGATTATGGACCTACAGCTGAAGCAAGGATTATATGCTATGCTACACAGCAAAAATTAGAGCAGCTAAGAGATTCTGAAACCTGGTTATATGATAGAACTTTTGCAGTATGCCCCGTCTCTTTTACCAGCTATGGGTTATATATTCTCTTGTTGAAGGCAAAGTGCTTCCATTTGCTTACTTTTTGCTCCCTGGGGCAACTGAAGAGATTTATACCAGGGCTTTCAAGATTCTTCAGGAGGGTATCAAGGCCCTGCCTAGTAATAAAAAAACCACCCCTGGCCCTACCACAAGAGCCAATCCTGACAACGAAGACAAGGATGATTCTACCCTTGCTGCAGAACAGAAAGCTCAAGACAGAGCTCTTGGCCCCAAAACTATAATAATGGACTATGAAACAGCCCAATATAACGCTTTCATAAAGACTTTTGATGAAGAGGTTCAGGGGTGTTTTTTTCACTATCTTCAGGATGTTAATAGACAACTGAAGGGGCAATCTGAGCTCAGCAGGCTTCACCGTTTTGATACTTCAAGAAAATGCAAATATCTGATTCAACAATTTTTAGCCCTGGCCTTTATTAAGCGTGAGCATACAGGACAGGCCTTTGAACTTCTATGCAAAGATGCATACACCATAAAGCATGAGACTGCATTTACTCCTTTTATTGAATATTATGAGCCACAGTGGGTTGGATGTAAGGTTACTACATGCTGGAGCAGACCCAGAGCTAAAGCCAATTGGAACTGCTACAAGGCTGTGTTTAAGAATGAGATGAAAACTACTTCATCTTTAGAGGGCTGGCACAAGAATATAAAGGCTTTATTTGGCATCAAGCCCAGATGCAACAACTTTTATCAGCACCTCAAAGTTCAGCAGAGAAAGTCTGTCTCATCCATTAGAGATTTTAAGAATTGCTTATCCAAGAAGAAGAGAGTTACCAAAGAAAAAGACTACCAGGACAAGATCAAGGAAGTATTTAAGGCTGATTACAAGCTTCCAGAGCTTGAAAACAATATCAAGAAGATTTCAACTGTCCTTAAAGGCAATCAGGTGATCACCATCTAGTTTTTCTTTAATAAATGTATTGGGTATTATCTAATTTCATATATTTATTAGATTTAATTAGTATAAAAGTTACTATAAACTAGGTAATAAACTAAATATAAGTATAATTTGATGATATTCAAATAGATTTAGAAGGCTATTTATTATTTGAGTATATGATATAAGCTGTATTATATAGTCTAGTTTGTTATTTTACTAATAAAACATATGTTTTTTTAAGTTCTTACTATTGAAACTTTTTTATGAGATATTTTGAGCTTATAGTTTTTTTAGTAATGCGTAAAAATTCATAGATTATAATTTGGTTTATAGGCTTCTTACTTTTTTATAGTTGTTTAAAATTATATTTTATAGCAACAATATATTATTTCATAGTAAAAAAGTTTAAATGCATTTTTTATAAAAAAGCTAATATTTATGTATAGTTTTTGATGTATTTTTGAATTTTATAGGGTCACATTACTATTAAAAGCATTTTGACGTTTTTTTATTAAGTAAAATGTTCAGGAAGTATTTTTTTGCTTAGTAACAAAGTGTCACCATTTATTAGTCAACATAAGTAAAAAATTAATTCTGACTTTTAAATGCTTTTGTAATAATGTATTTCAACAGTCAGAATTAAACACAACCTTAAGTTGACATGCTTTATGAGTTAATTCTGGAAGTTGCCAATTTAGGCTCATATTTTTATTATTCTCATTGGTTAATACTATAGCACATTGGTTATTATTATTGAATAGGCTTTATTTTAGTACTCATGTGGGCTTATTTTATTTGATAATAGATGGCATAATTTGAGATGACATAATTTTGAGATAGCATAAACAGGCCATGGGCTTTGTGATTTGTTATGTAAATAAAGGTAGTCAAATAAGCTTTTTATTAATTTAATTGTAATAACAAAATCAAGATGCTGTACTTTTTAGATGGTGTAATATGAAGTTATAATCAAAAATAAACTATTTTATAGTTTAGTTTATTTTTTGGCTTTAAAAACATCAAATGCAAAAAAACACCATCTCAAATTATTTTTTAGATGTCATAGCCTACCATTAAAAGTACTTAATTGTTGCAACAAGCCTAGTTCCTAACAAGTCAATTAAGAATTCAACTGACTCAATTCAACCCATTGCCAAATAAGGGCAATTTCCCATGTCCACCCTGTGTCATAGCGCCACCAGATACCTAGCCAAGTAATCCACCTATGTTGCCCTAACAGGATCAGTCATGGGACTCCCATAGCGCAACAAGATAAAACCCTTTTCCACATGCCACCCCCTGTGGCCTATCAATGGGTATAAAACCCTTCTTTCTCTTCTCAATAAAATTCATTCAAAAATTAATTTCTTTTTCCCCTTTTAACTGCAGCTTTTAGCACAGTTACAACAGTGGTAGCACAGGTAGGTTTTCCCCATCCTACCAACATTAAATCAAAATTACCGTCTACACTTGTGTGCAGGAAGCACACCACCAACAGCTAATGGACGCCCTCCCAAACAGATGGCAACCCTATACTATGGGCACTGTGGTCCCTGAAGAATTAACCCTCTAGAATGAACTACTCATACCCACTGCTCAGTTCAACACCATCTCTGCTTCAGGAGGACTAAACACATCCACACCTACAGCTGACCCCAACATCATGCCAGCCCACATTGCTGCACGCCTGAGAGCTGCAGAGATTGGCTCCTTTTCTGGTCTACATACAGAGAGCGCTAACACCTGGCTAAGGTGTGACTGTACGACAGTCACTTGTAAAAATTGGTTAGTAAAGATTCCCTGCATATTGAATTTTTATAAAGGATAGTTTTAAATATGATATTGTCTTCTTTCCTGGGTGGAAAAGGTGAAGGAAATATCACTTATAAAATCAGACTATGATTCAAGGCGCCACTCGGCAAATTCTTATGAAAAGATGTGCCGAGGTGCAGCCTAGCAATTTTCTCAGGTGTTGGGGTGCAGGGGCACTCAGGCGCAGGCTCGCCAAGGCACCAAAGCATTAGGCTGACCTAGGTGGTCAAAGAAGTCACTGAGGTGGTGGTCTTTAGGAAAATACCTAGGAATTAATTGGCAGGTGCTGATTAAAGGTATTGGTTAACTGTTTTGGAGGTTCAAGATAGTGAGACTTGGTGTCTCCAGGGTGTTAATTATACTGGGAAGGTTTAGTTAACGGGTACTTGGCTGTAATTGATGGGAGGTCAATTTTAGGGTAAAATCATTGGCTTGACTGTGTCAAGATCAGGACAAAGGTGTCTTGATTAGTTGGATGGCTTGGTTCCTGGGTGAGGCTAAGAATAGGGATCCTGAGATAAGGGTATCTCATTTGGTTGCTATATTTTGGGTGGTGAACACTTCAAATATAGTTGGACAATGTCCCAGGAATTGTATCAGGTGATTCAAGGGACCAACAAGATCAATTCTTAGGGAATAAGAATTAGGTGGTCTTTATAAGCTGGTATTGATTGGTTGACACGGTATGTCACCATTCAAGGTTAAAAATTAGGAATATATTTCCCAGGAAGGGGTTTTCAGCAAAGGAAGTACCAGAGGCTAGTATAAAAATATGGAAAAAACATTTAATAAAATAATCTTAACAACAGTGGATTTTCCCCCTTACTTTATTTTCGACTTTATGAATTCTTCTTTCAATTGGTCTAAAGCTAAGTTTAAACTTTCTAAGGTTGAAGTTAATGCTCTCTGAAAGGAGATCCCTTCCTCATCCTTGGAGGAATTGTGGGGTTCTCTTGAGGTGGCTTTGACTTTACCCAAGGAATTGTTAGGCAATGTAAAGGCTGCATACAGGGAATTGTTTGAGGACTTCTTTAGCAAATCAGGGACCCCATCACAAGAGAATTGGGTATTTGCATGGGACGCTCATAACCTGGTTTTGGCCTTTGACAAGATACT
The DNA here is from genome assembly GCA_933228935.1 of Pemphredon lugubris. Classification (NCBI taxonomy): domain Eukaryota; kingdom Metazoa; phylum Arthropoda; class Insecta; order Hymenoptera; family Crabronidae; genus Pemphredon; species Pemphredon lugubris. Next base: position 12,235 of record CAKOGF010000243.1, read on the forward strand.
TGGTCAGTTGAAGGTTATCTTGGAGCAAGAACAGGAAGGCAGTAATTGAAAAGAAGAGGCGGCCATGAAGTTAGTTACAAAGTTGAAGGAGGATTTACTACAGTTCTCTAACAAGAATCTGGAGCTAAATCAGCAGATCACATGGTTAGTAAAGAGCTTGCCAAAGCTTAATTACAACACATGCAAACTGGAAAGAGTCAGGCTGGGTACAGCAAAGCAAGTCAGCATACCCCCATCCCTCCACATAAGAGCTGCATGAAAAAAGCTGGAACAAATGCAGTGTCCTTGACGCTTCTGGATCCCAGTGGATGCCACCCACCTAACAGAAGATGCTGCTCTTTGGTCAGCAGAATGGCATGAAAACACTCCACTTGAGGACCAAACCTGGGACAGGTTCCAAGAGGCCTTCCTGGCCAAATTTTTGAAACAAATGTTGGAGTTCCTAGTGGCCCAGGAGATGCATAAACTAAAACAGACAGGGAACATTAAAGACTATATTTGTGCATGGGAAGAACTGCAACGTTCTGCCCCACCTGAGATGATCTTTGACAGCTCCTCTACTGTTCTGGCCTTTTGGGATGGCCTTAAATCCTATGTCCAAAGACACATGATCATGTGTAATTGTATCAATATGGACAGTGTGTACAATGAGGCTGAGTTAGCTGCAGGCACCGTGGACTCCTTGCACAAACATACAAGAACCACACACTCAGAGAAGACACAAGCAAAGACATCTTGGTTCTCTCAACCTGGTTTTGTACAGCACGCCAGCAAACCATACAGTTGTCCTCAGTCCTCAGGTTCCTCAGCACAAAGTAATTGAACCAACTTCTGTAGCAGCTTAACCCAGGACCATGAAGACTTGGGAAACAACTGGGGAACTCAATAGGCAAGTCAGGATCCCCTGCCTCAACCACCAACTTGCAACCT
>CAKOGF010000244.1:0-13145 GCA_933228935.1 Pemphredon lugubris
GCCAGGAATCCAGTCAGGAGCAATTAAGCTCAACTAAAAAGGCCCCTGAATTGCACCCCTACCATTCAATATTGATGGTTGACTTTGAGATTGCACAGGCAAATGCCTTTATCAAAGTATTTAAGAGAAGCCCTCAAGGTTGCTTGTTTCACTACCGCCAGGCTCTGCACAAAAACCTGATAAAAAACCCAGATCTCAATAAACTGGTGTTAGAGATGGTACTAAAGAGGCCAAAAACGCTTTTAACTGCTTTTCTGCCTTGGCCATGGTTAGAAAATAGGAAGTGATTGCCTTTTATTATGAGCTTCTCAAGGAAAAGTTTATTGTGGATAACCAAGAAGACTTTGCCCTCTTTATCCAGTACTTTGAGAACCAGTGGGTGGGAGTTTTTCAGGGACAGCGCCATATTCACAAGGAAGAAGATTCTATCAGTCAGAACTGCTTTAAGAAGGTTAAAATGGGATTATTAAGACCACCTCTTCACTAGAAGAGTGGCATAATCAGTTTTCCTGACTGGTAAAGATAAAGAAGCCCATATTTAACATTATTATCAACAAGCTCAAGTCCTAGTATGCAAATATTAGCCAGCTTTATTTTCAGGCTCTCTAAAATAAGGTAAAACCTCTAAGCATGCTGGACAGCAGGTCAAATTTTTGAACGTGACCAAAGACATTATGACCTACTACTTCAAAGAGGATTACCTTAATCATCTTAAGGGTATTGCCAAGGCTCTTGGAGCCAAATACTAAGGTCTATTAGTCAGCAATAAATTTATTGTTATTTAAAGCTTTTTGTTTTCAGTATGTTTATATAGGAATATTTATAGGACAAATATATGGGTTTCAGAAATACCAATTTTTGGTATGTTGACTTTAGTGCTTTGTGTGACCTTGTTGCTACTAGCTAATCACTTTTTTATTGAAGATTCTGAATACTTGAGCTATTATGAGTCTAGACATGTTTTTGAGAGAAAAGGTTTTTACACTTTTATTAAAGTTTAAAGTTAGAGGTGGCTATTTTAAAAAATCGCTATAGGGTTTCAAGATAGGGTTTTCTAGATGATGTTTTCTAGATGCCATCTTTCCAGATGAAAATCACATCTATAAATCTTGAATATGGTTAAAATTAAAGCTTTTGGTTTTTATTAAATATTTTATAATAATATAAATGTAAACTGAATTTTAAAAATTAACATTTCTTGTACTTTTCATTTATATGCTCTATAATTTAGATAGATTGCTTACAACTAAAATTTTCATATCATATAAGCTATATCATCAGAAATTCTGTACACCTGATGAATATTTATTTTATAGAACTGGCATGTATAATATTTAGCTTTATAGGTATTTTCTTATCTTATACCAGGAAATATGAATAGGCTGACTGGCTGATATATTTTCTTTCCAGTAGCTACTAATAAAATTAGATGAGACACTGCCAGGCTGAAAATTACTATCCCATATGATGATTGAGTTGATAGATAATATAGGAGAAGATAGAATAACACTGTTGAGAAAAATATAAGGGTAAAATCTTACTGGCTTGCTAGAGTATGTAATAGATATAATATTAGCCAAATACACTTGAAACAGTGGAGTATATGTGTTACTACCCAAAGCAAAAAATCAATAAACTATCTCAATAATAGCCCAATATTACTTAATGGAACACTGTGACCATATGACAGTCACTTGGTCAAATTAGTTAATAAAAATTCCCCATATATGAAATTTTTTTAGAGCAGATAACTTTATAAATGATATTTTCTCCTTTTCTAGGTGGAAAGGATGACAAAAATATCACTTATAAAAACTTGATAATGATTCAAGACAACAACACAGCAAAATCTTATGAAAATATGCACCACTTATTGTTTTTTACAGATGCGGGTGCACTGAGGTGTTGGAAACAACCTAGGTGGTCAAAAGAATAAACAAGGTGATGTTTTCTTAGAAGTTACCTAGGAATTAAGTAAGAGGTACTAATTAAGGGTATTAATTAACTGTTTTGAAGGTTTGAAACAGTAAGAATTGGTGTCTCCAGGTTTTTAAATAAACTGGGAAGGTTTTTTTAACAAGTACACAGCTATAATTGACAGGAAGTCAATTATAGAGTACAAATAACGGCTTGACTGTGTCAAGATTAAGACAAAGATGTCTTAATTAGTTGAATCACTTTGTTCATAGGTGAATCTAAGAGTAGGGATCCTGGGACAAGGGTATCCTTTCAGGTCACTGTATTTGGAGTGAAAAAAACTTCAAATGCATTGAACAAAGTCCCTACAGTTAGATCAGGTGATTCAGGACTTAGTGAGATTAATTCTTAGAGAATAAGAATATGGTGATCTTTATAGGTTAGTTATGATTTATTAACACCATATGTCACCATTTATTGTTGGAAATCAGGATTAGATTTCCCAGGAGAGGGGTTTTGAGCAAGAAGGATACCATAGGTTGGTATAAAAAGATTGAAAAAATGCTTCAATAAAATATATTTTTAACAACGGTTGTTGCTTTCCCCTTATCTTTGTTTTAATTTTATGAGTTCTTCTTTTGATTGGGCTAAAGCCAAATTTAACCTCTCAAAGGTTGAGGTTGCTGGCTTACAGAAGGAGGTCCCCTCCTCAACATTGGAGGAGTTGTGGGACACTCTTGAGGTGAGCCAGTCTTTGCCTGAAGAGTTGTTAGGTGAGGTTAAGGTAGCTTATTAGGAACTGTTTGAGGATTACTTCCAGCGTACAGATACACTATCATTAGAGAATTGAGTGTTTGCATGAGATGCACATAACTTGATTTTGGCCTTTGATGAGATACTTGGGCATATGAAGGTGACTCTAAAACAGGAAAAAGAAAGCAATTATTGAAAGAAAGAAGCCATTATGAAGTTAGTAACAAATTTGAAGGAGGTTTTGTTGCAGTTTTCCAACAAAAGTTTGGCACTGAACCGCTGAATTGCCTGGTTGGAAACTAAACTTGCCAAATGTAGGGCCTTGCCCAAATAGGAGATAAATTGTAGGCAACCTCCAGAATTAACTCATACAGAAAGAAACATCCTCCATGTTGACAATTTCAAAAAACTAAATTGTTATTTTTATTATTAATGTATTTTTTTCTGGCTTAATTAATTAAGCTTGATGATAAAATTTATAATTGATTTCTATTTTGAGCTTTAAAGTGAATTAATAATAAATAAAGCAAAAACAATTTTTCAAATTGTTGACATGGAGGATGTTCCTTTCTGTATGAGTTAATTCTGGATGTTGCCAAATTGTATACTAACACATGAAGAGCATTATGATTAAGGTTTAATAGATATACAAATGTAGGTACTGTTTGTAACAATACCTTTACTAAGCCAACAATGAATTTGTAGTGAGAAACAAAAAGTGGTGTGAAGTTTACTAATCCAAGACATAAAAGGTAGAATAGAGTGTTAAAAAGCAATTTATTGGTAACTAAAGGTATATATATGTTAGGATATTCACCATCTGAATATCTTAACATTTGGGATGTAAAGGACTTCTTAAAAAAAGAAAATGGTGACAACAAGATTATGGCTTGTTGTCTGATAAACTCTATAATGGGAAGTAAATAAAATAATATAAAATTCCTAAGATTCCACTTCTTTTAAAAGAAAATAGCAATAAAAATAAACAATATTCCTTTAGAGATAAAAAAGACAAAAAAGATTTGAAGAGATAACAAAATGAAGCAGATTATGGTAGAGACCACTTAGAATTTCAGCTTAAAAGCCTACTCTTCAAGACAAGCTTTATTTTATAGAAGTGAAAGATAATTATCCAAGATGATAGGCAGAAGATCATAAATAATAATATATTCAATTCCCAATAGGGGAGTACCAAAAGAAGAAGAAAGAAGAGAAACAAACAGCAGAAGCTGTTGTGCTGCTTAGCAGCGTCAATCAAAGCTGATTGCTGCTAAGCAGTGGAAAAACAGGCCTGGAGGCCTCCAAACAAGGAAAAATAGGCTCCAACAGAGTGAAATGTTGAAAAAACGTAGTGTAACAGAAATCACGGGATAGTAGGAAGTTGTTTCAAGGTGGTGAGGAATAAACAACCAAATCCACAAGGAATTCAGGATTAACCACCATCACAGCTTAAGATATCTCTTGGTAAAATTTCCTAAAGTAATACTCAGATTGAGTAAAATAAACAAAACCAACCAGAGGAGGGATAAATAAATCATTTGAGAAGTGATTAGAGTATCCTCAGGGTAGAGTTCTGGAAATTGGGAAGACATAACAGGAACCACGTCCATTTCCACGACAAATGTACGAACATCGGGGGTTTCAGTCAGCAGTATTGGGGACACGGATGGTACAGAATTTGTGGCGGGACCCCATCTACCTGTTATGATCCTATTGATAATCAGGTTATATGGAATATACTGTAGCAACCCTAAAATAATAGGCATGTTATTTTACTTAGGATAGAGATTGGTTTTTATTTGAATATAGAGGACTCAACTCTTAAGAGTTGATTGTGAACAATTTTTGTTTATGTACCAATTTTTCTTTGACTCAGCAATTTTCACTTGAGTCTATTCCTTCTAGTCCGCTTCCTCATGCTAGAGAGTGCTTGGAATAGTGAGAAAAAAACTCAAGGTGATTAATTTCTGATGCCCATTCTGATTAATCAACTGATATCTAGTGATTCTTAGATTATGTCAATTTATCAGTGTCAAAGCAAGAGGAGTAGTGACCACCTGATGAGGTACAGGTGCAGCTGTGACCCATTTTTGATACACTGTGTTATTTAAATCTGTAGAATTTGTTAATTTACTTAACAGTTTCCCAGATTGTTGCTCTTTCCGCTTAGGGCAATTAATACCTGGCATTATGGAACTTATTGTGACACGTAGGTAATGCTTAAACATTTAACTAAAACTTTCTAGGTTTGAATCAGTACACCAAAGCTCAATTACAAGATTTCAAAGGTGGAAAGAGTCTGACTGGGTTTAGTGAAGCAGGTTGAAAGACCCCAATCTCTCCACAGACATCACCAAATTAATGTATATTTATATGAGAATGGGACAAGGTAGCACTTTGTTGCGACCAAAATGGGACTTCAGTTGGCATTATATCTCACAAAATGCAGGGGATGTCCTCCAAATTGCCCCAGGCCAGATCCATATCCCCTATTGGAAGAGATATTGGGACACAGGCCAGTACTTTCTAAAAAGAGTTGAAACCCATTTGCGTTTGGGCAAACTTCAACAAGTTATTCCTGCAGATCAAACCTTATCTAGATCATGCCATCCCCTCTCTATTCTGATAGATATACCATCTAGTATATTAGCTTCTAAATACAAATAAGAAACATAACCTCTTCTCATTCTATGTTGTTGTGCACTTGCAAGGACTCAGCAAGGAGGGCACAGCGGCAGAATCCTAATGGTAGGATTGGGTTTGTACTAAGCCAAAAAGTTAGCAGAGAGGAAGTAAGAAGGGGACATTACCTTGTTGCTGCTATTACTGGACGTGTAATAAGTGAACTCCTCTAGAAGCATCTAGGGAGGGCGCACTGAAGTACAAAAGAACACACAAAAGAAGAGAGTATGTAGAACTTAGGCTTTATTGAAAATAGAATAGAAATATATACTGTAGTTAGTTACCACAGAATATAGTGGGGTAAAAGGATCACTTGCCACTTATATAAGTGGAATGGGGATCCTGAACATAAGACTTGAAACCAGAAATCGATACCACTCTTTTTATGGGAGGGGTATAATTTTGAGCACCAAATTCAAAAGATAGGAGATTTGAATCTACCCCTAGATTTGACCCCATCTCAGGAAAAATCAACAGTGTCTGGATGTGGCCATTCACGACATTGCTCCCTCCTAGATTGGCCTGAGGGGGGGTATACTTGTGTAAGAACTTGGCATGGACACGGGAAAAAGGACGTCTACTGGACAAGAGTTTGATGGTGTACTTGGAACCTCTTTTGAAGGTAATTCAAGGGGGCCAATCCATAGGGAGTCAAGTTTATGTGCACAACCTCCAACTCGGTGTTGATAGTAGAGTACATGGTCACCTACTTGGAACTCAGGGAGGGGGGCCCTATTGGCATTATCTGGGGTGAGTTCTAAAGTCTTGGTCTTGTAGGCAGTAGTATAGGTTGTAGCTTGAGTGTCAATGATGCGGTTAACTAAGGAAATGATGTGCTGTTTGGGATCATTGGAAGAGTCTGCTTCAATCAGAGGAAATCCTAACAGCAAGGGGGTGGTGGCCTCTCAACCATACAACATGGTGAAAGGGGAGAACCCAGTGATGCAATGTTTACTAAGGCAATAGGCAAAAAGAGCTGCAGGTAAGTACATATCCCAATTAGTGGCATCAGAGTAGGCTAGCTTTTGCATGATGGATACTAAGGAGGAGTTAGCTCTTTCAACCATCCCGTTGGTTGAAGGATTATAAGGGGAAGAGAAGGACTGATGGGATCCTAGCACTTCTACAACTGACATGACTAACCAAGCATTGAAGTTGGAACCATTATCAGAGAGAAGGACTTGTGGGCATCCATGACAGTAGAAAATGTCCTGGAGGAGGAAAGCAGCCATAGTCTTTGCAGTGATGTCCTTAGTAGGCCTGGCCTCAACCCATTTACTGAAGTGGTCAACAGCCACTAGAATGAACCTGCAGCCAGAGCAAGATTGAGGTAGTGGGCCAACTGCATCTATACTGACAGTATAAAAGGCATGCTGCGGGGGGACCAATTTGAACTCATGAGCAGAGGCGCAGGGACATTGGAGTTGACAATCATGGCAACTTGCAAGTACATCTGGAATTAGCAAGCAAAGGTTCTCCCAATAGTAGTGTTTCTGTAGCCAGTCGTGAGTTTTGACAATACTGCCATGGCCAGTATCTTTGTGAGCTTGGAGGACAAGAGAGAGGCAAAGACTAGGGTGGACATATGACAAGTATTGGTGGTTGACCTTTTTGAATAACTGTTGATCTCTGATCAAGGTATCCTGAGATAACTTCTGTAGAGCTACATGCACTTCCTCTGTTTCACCGTCCCAAGAAGAAGGATAGCCAATTAGCTCATATAGCCTGTCAGCTTCTGCAGGGTGGAGGGCTAGGATGGGCATTTGAGATAGTCCATCAGCGTTTTGATGCTGAATTCCAGGATGATGTATCACAGTGAAGTTGTAACCTTGCAAGCAGAGAGCCCATCTAGCTAACCAACCTTCTGGCTCTTTTGACTGCTGTAGCCACTTGAGGGAAGCATGATCTGTAACTACAGTGAAGTGGGTACCATATATGTAATTTTGGAATTTCTTGACAGCATATAAGACAGCTAGACACTCTTTTTTGGTAACACTGTAGTTCTTCTCATGCTTGTTTAGAACCCAAGAGGTGTATGCAACAGGATGATCAACACCCTCATCATCTAATTGGGCAAGGATGGCCCCAATTGCCAAGTCACTTGCATCAGTATAGAGGATAAACTCTTTGTTGTAGTCAGGATACACAAGGATAGGGGCCTCTTTAAGTTTTTGCTTCAACATCTCAAAGGCCTGTTGTTGACTAGACGTCCATTCAAAGGGAACATTACGTAAGAGTTGTACTAATGGTTCATTGAGATCTGCAAAGTCGGAGATAAACTGTTAATAATAGCCCATCATCCCAAGGAAGACTTGAACTTCACGTAAATTGGTGGGGGCAACATTCTATCAATGGCTTCCACTTTCTTTGGCATGGGTCTGATGCCTGTCTGAGTAACCTTGTGTCCCAGGAACTCTAGGCACTCCTTGAAGAAGGCACATTTAGAGGGTTTTATCTTAAGCCCTGCTTCTTGGATCTTGATGAAGACTTCTTTGATGTGAGACAAGTGGTCGGTGAAGGTAGCACTAAAGACAACTATTATCAGGGATCCAACCATAAACGGGCAGCACCCTGTCCCCTGAGAGAGGACGGGATGCTGGACTGGCAGGCAGGGCCCACCACACAATTGGAGCTAACTTAAGGAGGTAAGAGAAGGATTTACCTACCCAGGACCAAGGACCAGCAGGCGGCACCACTGCATCCACCACCCCAGTGAGGGTGATGTATGCAATGCCAAGTAGCTTGCTGGAGGGGTCAGGTGGAAGGTTGGGTGGGGGCATAGGCATGGGCTTTGGAGTGATGGGCGGCTCCATGTCTAATCATAGGTTGGCTGGTGGGTAGCGTCTTGTGCGTTCTAAGATGGCAGATGCAGTACTGGCGGGCAGACTAGGGTGGTGATTAAACTGACAAATTACAAGGACAAAATATGGCAGTATTTGGGAGACCCAATGTCTCATAACCTTTATTAAAAAATGGCAATGATGTCTGGAGTAGAGTCCATGGGTTCATATAGGACCCCACTGCCAGAACTCTCATCAGCCAGAGGGATTTTTTTCCCAGCGTCAGGGGTTCACGGGACAGGAGGGCAGCAGAACTCTGTCGGAGGCACTGGCTACAAAATGATCCTCATTGGCTGGTTCCTGGGGGCAAAAGGTTGCTTCCTTCTTTTCTGGAATAGCATCTTTGGGGGCGGTCTTCTGGTCCATGGAGGTCCTAGAGTCAGGTCTCTGATTGGCTGTGGGGAAGGCCTTCAAAACTATTAGGCTGGCAGCTGGCGTCTTGTCGTCCTCTTTTGGAAGCTTTGTTGGGTCTAATTTAGACATCAGGGGGGGCCTATTTGACAGGGCTCCATTTGGCACGGGCAGGTTGGCATCTGTTCATCTATTCTGTCAAAGGTTGGACGGGTGGGCGTCTGTTGGTCCAATCCATCATGGGTCAGATGGGTTGACATCTGTTTGTCTGATCTGTCAGAGATCAGGTGGGCTGGCGTCCATCCAACTAGTCCCTCACGGTTTGGGCGGGTTGGCGTCTCCTCATCTAAGCTGCCATAGGTTGGGCAGGTGAGCGTCTGCTTGTCTAGTTTATTAGGTTTCAGTAAAGCTGGCAAATTGTCATTCCTGACAGTTATGTCATCTAAGTAGACTAGGACGCAGGAGAGCTTGAGATCACGGAGGATGGAATCCATGGCTCTTTGAAAAGTAGCAGAAGCGTTAAAAAGTCCTTGTGGCATGCAAGTAGGCTCCTACAATCCTTCTGATGTAATGAGAGCAGCCTTCTGTCTGTCTTCAGGGGAGAGATCAACCTGCCAGTACCCAGAGGCTAAATCCATAGCAGAGAAGAACTTAGACCCTCCAAGGCGCCTGAGAGCATCATTAATGTGTGGTAAGGGGTAAGAGTCCTTCTTAGTCAAGGAGTTTAGGCAATGGTAATCCATGACAATGTGGTGTCCACCATCCTTTTTCTTAAGGATCAGCAAGGGAGAGGCCCACGGACTCTGCAAAGGGGCTAGAAGGCCAGCCTCAAGCAACTGCTTGAGCTCTTTGGAGACCTGAGCATCTTCTACTCTACTATGCCAATATGGCTTAGCACAGAAGGGGGGCATCACCTGTATCAATCTGATGTATGACACTCTTAGCTAATCCATAATCAGAGCTGTCTTTAGCAAAAAATATCCAAGAACTGGTCTAACAGAGCAAGTACTTCCTTTTGTTGCACAGGAGAGAGTTGGGGGAAGTCTTCTGCAGTGAAAAGAGATAAGAGAGAGGCTCATATTCAGGCAAGTTGAAATCACTGAAGGTACCAAATGGATGTAACAACAATATGTCAGCAGCATTAAGAAGGCGTCCATGACCTACTACTTGCCCTCTAGCCACAGTAATATGTTGGGGGTTAAGTTAGCCAGCAACAGTTGGATGAGCTCCTTGTGGGAAACGTCAAGGATGCCAGGGCATAGATGAGGTTCTGAACGGCCTAAAGAGGACGGGGAGTACAACTCTAGGAAGGTGTGGGCAGGCAACTCATAGGAGATTTGAGAATCCATGATAACTTGGAAACCAGGAGGGATTGTAACAGCTGACTTGGCTAAAAGGAGTACACCCTCAGAAGCATCACAAGAGGAAGGGGGACGCTTCATGTTGGAGGAATGAGTGCAATACTTCAGAGTGAAGATGTCAGATGGATACTCTAACAAGCAGGTTTTTAAGCATTTTCCAGGAAGTCTGTTGGGTTCCTCAAAGATAAGCGGGATCTTATAACCAAGGATAGAGAGGTATCCCTCCTTTAGGTTGATGATACCATTGTACTCTTGTAGGAACTGGGTCCCAATTAGCAAATCATAGCTGTTGTTCTCTAACACCACGGCAGGGGCAGCTAAAAGGAGCTTGCCAAATCTCATAGGCAGGGCAGAGTAAGCACCAAGGGCTCTGGTCATGGATAAGCCAGCTGTCCCATAAGTCTGGTGATAGTTGAGGTCTGGAGCCAATTTGAGCTTATTGACTAGCTTATACAAGATGACGTTAATGGGGGATCCTGTATCCAGGAAAGCTTTTATCTTAACTTTCTGTATGGATATTTCTATCCGAGTTGTGGTAACCCAAAGGGAGGAAGGACTGTTAAGACATCTTGCGCTTCAGCCAATTTTTTGTCCCACTTTTTTATCATACACCTTAGACCAGGGAACTCCTTATAGACTGTTTGTAAGGGAAGAGCAACAGTAACGTTATGAAAAACAGTGTCAGCTACTTTGGCGGCTTCCTCTGATGATTCTACAAGAACAGGGGCCCTAGCGGCTTGAGTAAGGTACAGGCAAGCAACTACTTTTTTAGCTTCAGGGGAAGGCTTGGCAGTAGTAGTTGTTTTGCCAGAACATAACTTGTAGGGGACCGCAATAGTCTCAGGGACAGCCAAGACAAAATAGCCATAGGCCTCCTGGTCTTCTGCTTCATATTCACCAGCATCTGATTTGTCCAAAATATCATGGAATAGATGTAGAATGGGAGGAGTTTGAGCCGCAGACCCTGATAACACAACAGATGAGGGGGGAGGAGACTGAGAATTCAAGTCAACCAAGAGCGTCTCTGCCTCTAGGCTGACGTCACTTTTCCTGCGTGTGATCTAGGGTCAGCCCCCTCAACCTTGGGGTTGTTGCACACGCGAGAATGATGTCCAACCACGCCGCAGTTATGACATCCTTGGTGCTTAGGCTGGTTTTGGGCATCCATAGCCAAGATGTGCGGAGCACAGGAAGAGGACCCAGACAAGGAAGCAGCCTGGTTCTCTCTAACTACTGTCCCAGAGTGGGTGAGATGCATATCCTGCAGGAGAGTCTTAATACTCTTCATGAAAGTAAGCATAGCTTTATGAGCTTTGAAGTGAAGACAAAGGAGCCGGTTGACTTTGAGGGCTTGGGCACATGCAGTATAGGCTTTGTGGGCAGTCAATTGTTTGCTAGTGATTAGTTGTTGACCCTCCATATAGAATCTGTCAGCAAACTTGGCCAATGTTTCCTTTGGTTTGAAGGCTATATGCATGAAGGCATCTTTCTTGACTTCCAGACTGAGGTCTCCTCCAAACTCATTAATTAGTAGTTACTTCATATCCTCCCAAGACGTAATAGATGGCAGTTTAGGAACAACTACTTCTTGACAGGTAGGGTGGAGGCAGGTCAGGATGTGCTCCTTCTTTACCTCATCAGAGGCTCTTCTCATTGCAGTATCATATATGGTAAGAAACACAGCTATAGTAGAGGTTTTAGGATCAAACACCTGTTTGAAAGTGGGCTTGAAGTGGGCCTCAGGAATTGGCCCAGTATTATTATTACTATCTACCATATTGATGCGTGGGGAGGAGTTGGCTTCTGACTTGGCAGGAGGCTGAAGGGACCATAACTGACAAACACTTCTTTCTAGGATGTCTAGGGCCTCGCAATTTTGGACACATTTACTTGCTGTAGCCAATATGTTTATATCTATAGTATCAAGACGTCAGCCCTGATTTGCAACCACTGTAGATAACTCAGCAATACGGGAGGTCAAAGCAGGGCCAACAGATAGACAGGGAGAGAAGTGGTCATTTAATGAGTCAATCAGCTCATTCAGCTCCTGGAAATCTTTGTCTAAGTTGGAGTGAGCGTCTCTGAGTCCATCCACTTCATTAGCAATGGCAACCAACTCATTAGCACAATGGATATGAGATTGTCCATTTGTGCCTGGGCAGCACCCACCAGCCAAGGACGCCTCCTGAGTAGCCAAGGCAGCAGTCAAAGAAGCCTGTAACCCAGCAAGCTCTTGTTGCAGTTCCTCTACGCGGGTGGTTAGCGTGGCCACTTGAAGATCAGGCTGTGGCAGCGGGGGAGGAGGTCCATGGCTACAGGTGGTCATGTGTAACTCCTTGATGGCAACCCACAACCACTGCTCTCTGCTGTCTAGCTCTTCAGGAGGGGTAGTTGGAGGGGCTGCAGCGGAAGACCTGATTGATTCTATAATTTGTGCTTTTAAGTCTTGACTAATGGTGTTAGAGGCAGCTTGTTCCTTGTTTATGATGTCTTGTAGCCTTGCATCTTCTTGTCATAACAAATCAGATAACTCCTGCATTTGTGTACTTGTGTATATCTTGAACTCATTTAGTTGACTTACTAGTTTTTCAAAGTCAGACTGTTGTAAATCTAGGGTTGAGTCTACCTGGTCCTGCCAGGGTCATTGCATCTTGTGGAACTCTTCCAACCGCTCCCGCACATACTCAGGTACAGAGTTTTGGATATGATTGACAGTGGCAAGAAGACAGGTTTGGGCAGAGATGTTGTCTTGCTGGTTGTCAGAGATAAGCAAGAATAAGGCATGAGCCCATTGTTGATAGGCAACAAACTGATCCCAATGGCTTGGAGGTTGTTTATTTCTTGTGTGCAGAGCCTGAGTGTCATCTGGTGATGAACAAGGGCTGGGTGGACAAACTGGGTTACCAGCAAGCAGATGGTGTCATACAATGAGAGGCAAGCTTGGGGGAGATGATGACTCATAATCAGCTCAAGATAGTTGGTATGTCTCACATGAATTTGAAGGCTAGAAAGGGCGCCTTCATGGGCTAGTCTAATGGCTACCAACATAATTTGCTCTATATTAGGAGTGTTTAGTTGATAGGCTGCAAGACAAGGAGTAGTGGTCAAATCAAGGACATACAGAGTAATGGGAGGGTCAGCAATATCTTCTTCTATAAGTGGGCTGATCACTTCTGGCAAGTTGGATTCACAAGGCGACATAGGAGGAGGAGAGGGACCAGCAAAAGTAGTATTGAACGGG
>CAKOGF010000245.1:0-13115 GCA_933228935.1 Pemphredon lugubris
GGAGGGATTTACCGCCGGTAAATCCCTTGTTCAACACATAATCAACTCAATTGCCAGATTCAAACCAGACATGATCATGCCGTAAGTTCTGATCTACTATGCAGTAGTCTTAGCACCATATTCCGCCAGTATATTCTGAGTTGCTCTCTGCCAGTATGTTGTTACCCATTTCCCGCCGGAAAATCCCGAGCTATATTCCGCCAGTAAATCCTCAACCATTTCCCACCGGAAAATCCCAAGATTTATTCCTCAGCCAATCAAGTGGCTCATGTATTCAACCAACCAGCGCACGCCAAGAGGCCAGCTGTACAGGAGAGGCCTGATCTTGCCTTCTCCCAAGCCCTACACCACTTGTCACAACCAATCGGACCATCACAAGTCAGCTGAACAGGATCACAGCTAGGACCAGATGCCCAGAATCCTGACAAGAGGCCACCACACTACACCCAGAGCGGTATTTAAAGTACCACTTGAGGGCCCTAAAACACAACCTTTATCACCTCTTTATCAGAAATCTTGTAGGCCAGCCAGGCTAGAGACTTTGTAAATAAAAACACAATAAAGTTCACTTCCTATTCTTTGAGAAGTCCTTGTAGAAAAGGTCAGGTAGGATTTTATTCACAGGTCCCGACTAACAACTTAAGAGTCATAGTCGTGAACATAAGAGCTATCAACCCAGAAAGCTTTACAGTGTACTTCAGCAAAAGATAACTGACGGCACAAGTGTCCCATATGTTCCTGTATCACAAAGAGTAGATACAGTTCTTATATACCATAAAGATCTAGGCCATACAAGAGCACACAATCTATTCAAATTCCTGAGATCAAGTTATTGGTGGCCCCTGCTATAAAGGGATACATTTGAATTAGTGGAACAGTGTGAGATATGTGAAAATTTTGCTAAAAGTCAAGCACCACCCAAGTTGCCACTCCTTATATCAATAAGCAAACCCTTCAAGGTCTGGGCCCTCAACATTGTGGGACCCATGCCAGGGAAAGCTAACAATAACAAGAAGTACATTATCATAGCCATAGAGTATGTGAAAAGGTGGACCGTGGCTCAAGCAACCCGCCAGCATACTGGTAATAATATACAAAGATTCATTGGTAAGGAAAGTGTCTCAAAATTTGGTGCACATGATCTCTTGATCACAGATGGAGGCAAGGAACTCACTGCAGAGAAAACCAATGTATACCTTGCCAAACAGGGAATCAAACATACTGTGACCACGCCCTACCATCCCCAAGAAAATGGATGAGTGGAAAGGCTCAATGGATCTCTTGTGCAAGCAATAGCCAAGCTCTCCGTGGATGACCCAACCAAATGGGCAACTCATCTTCCTACAGCACTTATGGTGTGCCAAGTATGAGTAATGCGGCAGCAGGATATAGTCCCTACAAAATGGTCTTTGGAACCAAGCCCAAGATCAAAACCACCAACAATGTTGCCCGTCTTGTCATGCCTGCCAAAATACCAAGTAGAGATGACCCCCAGGTAGCTGCCATTCAATCCATGCAACCCAAGAGAGAGGCTAAGAGAATAAAAGCCATGGAGTGTCCCCTCATTCAGCGCTTTGAGACAGGAGATGAGGTCTGGGTCCTAAACCCAGATAAGTCAAAACTCCAACCCAAGAAAGTAGGCCCAGCTATCATACTCCAAGTCTACCCAAACAACACCTATCTTGTCCAAGCCCTAGGGAAATGACACAAGGACAAGGTGATGCATTACAACTGGTTACGCCTCTGCAAAACTAGGATTAAACAACAAGAAAGTATTATCCCCACAACTGTGCAACAACTCAAGCAGTATGGGGCCAGGGCACCTGACAACCTACCCCCTGACGTCTTGGATGAAGCCGTCCCTGGGACCCAAGGGGGGGAAGGTGTTGCAACAAGCCAAATCCCTAACAAGTTGGATAAGAGCCTGCCTAATGGCTTGACTCAACTCATTGCCAAATAAGGGAAATTTCTCATGTCCACCAAATGTTCCAATGCAGTCAATTACTCATCCAAGTAATCCACCTATGTCACCTTAACAGGATCAGTCATGGGACTCCCTTAACACAACAAGATAAAACCCCTTTCCACATGCCACCCCCTGGTGGCCTATTAATGGGTATAAAACCCTTTTTTCTCTTCTCAATAAAATTATCTTGAATCAATTTCCTTTTCCTTTTCCCCTTTTAACTGTAGCTTCCAGCATATTTACAACAAAACCTTTTATATGGGAATTAAAGGGAGTCATTTTGTTGGATATTACCCTGGATAATATTCCAGAAAATGCAGTATATGACCCTGGGTGTTTCAGTCTCAAAGAGTTTTTTTCAGAAACACAGGTTATATCCATCAAGGCTGGTTACCTTGACCTTGTCTTAGCTGATGGGGTCACTACTGTTGAGTGAGACTTTTTTTTATTCTGTTGTGATCAAATGGAAAGGCACTTAGGTGAAGAGTTCCGCGGTGGTGTTACCTGGGGCAGGTTTTGACGTCCTGTTAGAGATGTCATGGATCATTGCCACAAAAGTAAGCTTGGATGCCATCAAGAATGTCTTGGTCCATGAGGTTGTTTAATACCTGTATTAACAGTTAACAATTACACCTGCACCAGAAGGAGTTTAATCAGTTGTGATATATGCTGAAGAACGTTGTGAGGTGCCCCCTAAGGGAATAGCATGGTTGAAGCCTGTGGTTTTCAATTGTGGTACTCAGGGAGGACAAGTGGTACCTGAACTTCCTCATCATATCTTGTCAAATGTGGCAGTCTTTGACAATAAATTGGAAGGGGATCAGTTAAAATCCTGGAAATTATACAATACCTGTACTACCCAAGTTGAGATTTAACAAGGTCAACACATTGGGGTATTGTTGCCCATGGTAGGGGAAGTCTCAAAAAATAAAAGCATTTCCTCATATGTTTGTGTGCCCTTCAATGATTTAACCCAAATACTCCGTCTGAATGAAGCACCAGGTACTTCTCTTTATAACTTGTGTGCAAATGTAGTGGTTGGTTTTCCCTCAATAAATATGATGTGGGACAAAAAGGCCCACCATATGTTATCAAGGCGCTCACTGGAAAGCCTGACAAGGGTTACATACCTTGAAGGAGTCCAGCGGCTATTGCAGCTATTTGGGAAGAGGTCAAGAAGATGAAGAAGGCTGACCTTATTGAGGAAAGTATCAGTCCTTATTCAGCTCCTATGGTTTGTGTTCCAAAACCAGATGGAAATATTTGCGTGTGCATTGATTTTTGAATGATCAATAAGGATATTGTTAATGATGCCTACCCAATGCATAAGATAAAAGGCTAATTGGATACAATGGTTGGTTCTTCATGGTTTACAGCATTGGATTTAACCAAGGGTTACCATTAGTTGCTGATTGACAAGGAGCCAAAAGAGGTTGCTGCTTTTTATACCCCAGATGGACTCTATCAGTGAAAATCCCTACCACTGGGAATAAAAACTGCAGGAGCAGTGTTTCAACAAGTGATGGATCAGATAATAGAAGGGTTTAAAACTTGCTGTGTGCCAGAATATATTGATGATATTACTATTTATAGTCTGACACATGAAAAACACTTGAAAGATTTAGAGGAGGTGTTCTGTTGAATTGAAAAAGAAAATTTAAAGATTAGTGTATCCAATACTAAGCTTGTGTTGTGAAGTAAATTTACTTGGTCATATTGTCAGCAGTCAAGAAATTCAGCCAAACTCTGAACAAGTGGATTCTTTGTTGAAAATGCAGGCCTTACAGTCAGTTTGGGAGGTCTGAAGATTTATGGGATCAATAAATTTTTATGGAAGATTTATTCCAAACTGCTCAGCGCTAGGAGAGCCATAGTTGCACTGACTTGCAAAAATGCTAGGTTCAGTTGGGGATCTGAGCAAGAGACCAGTTTTCAGGCATTAAAAAAAATTAGCAGAGGCTTCAATATTACAATTTCATGACTGGTCTAAGATGGTTTACATTGAAATTGATGCCAATGTAACAGGAATTGAAGCAGTTCTCACACAGGATGATGAGACAGGGTCTTCAAGGTATCTGGTAACTTATGCTTCAAAGATTTTGGGTACAACTTAGAGTAAGTATTTGGCAGCTGAGAGGGAAGGCCTTGCAATTATATGAGTGGTTAAATATTTCAGTTCATACATCCTGGGAATGCCTTTTGTGATTGTCACCAATCATGCAGTGTTGCATGCAATTAGAACAAAGAAGAACCTACAAGAAAAAAGGCAACTTTACACAGAGAAGTTGTCAGGATATGATTATGACATTATATATTGTCCAGGTTCAGAAAACCAAGTTCCTGATTTGTTGTCTTGAGTGTTGCCAGCAAAAAAGAGAAGGATTCTCTTGAAGTTGAAGAAGCGCTTGCATGGAACAGGATGTAAATTGAAGCATCAAATTGTATCTAAATTATCTGTGACCTTCACGTTGAATGGGGAGGACATCTCAGGTATGAGAAACTTTGGAAGGCTGTCAAAGCTTGGTATTGGTGGCCTGACATGCGGACAACAGTTCTCAAGGTGTTAAAGGATTGTCAAGTCTGCTCTTGGTTTTCAATGGCAAAGACTAAGGTGCAGATAAAAATTATTGTGCCAAACTATCCGTTCAAATTGGTGTCCATGGATACTGGTCATATCACATTAGCTAGTGGGTGCAAAAAATATTAAATAGTAGCTGTTGATGCCTTCACTAAATGGGTTGAAGTACAGGCATTAACAAGAGAAAATGGTGTAGCTATTGCAAGATTTCTATGAGAAGAAATCATAGCTAGACATGGTCGTCCAGAAAAATTCTTACCAATAAAAGGCCCCTGTACGTAGGTCCAGCCATGGTTAAGGAGTGTTTGAAATGGGGTATTTCAAAGGTGACCACTGCTCTATATCAACCCAAAACTAATGTATTGGCTGAAAAGAACATTGAAACATAAAAAAAATCATGGAAAAACTAGCAGATGATGCTACAAATAATTGAAAGGATCATTTAGCAATAAGTTTCATGTTATATAGAATGATGCCTCATGATTCTACTGGGTTTTCATTATTTAGGATGCTTTATGGTAAGAAAATAACAGCAAGTACTGAGGTTGGCTAATGGCAATTTTTTGAAAAGGATTCCTATGATCAAGAGGTAGAGTATCATGCCCTGGAAATGCAAAGGTTATTCCAGAAGGCCAAGGAAAAAGAAAGCAAAGTTCAGTAAGAACAAGCTTCTGTATGGGAATCTAGATCAGGAGTTGCACCACAGAATTAATACAATATTGAGGATCCAGTATGAATTGATCAAAGGCGCTGTGAGAAACATCCCTGTCAAGGATTACAGTGGTGGATTTTACCAATGAAGATTGTTGCGGTTGGCCTAGGACCAAATTGCCTAATACAAGGAGACAGAGCAGCTATTGATGATGAATGGTCCCAAGTTCATCCCTAGTTCTTAAAACCTTTCCATGGGAAAATTTGGGTTATTAAAATCAGGACCACAGAAGAAAAGCCTTGAGAAAGAGAGGAAGAGATTATGTGGTCGTACAACAGTCACTCAGATAAAGCTGTTAATGAAAATTCCCCGTGTGTCAAATTTTATTGATCAAGGGTATTTTATAATTAATGTTTTCTTCTCTCCTAGGTGGAAACAGTGAAGGAAATGTTTCTTATGAAATTGGTTAATTTGATTTAAAGGTTTAAATCAAAGGAAATTGGTGTCTCTAGGTTTTTAATACAACTGGGAAGGGTTTGATAATGTAGACCTGTAAATGTAATTAACAGGGAGTCAATAGTAGGGTATTAATAATGGCTTGAATGTGTCAAGATTGAGACAAAAGTCTCTTGATTATGAGGATCACTTATTTCAAAGGTGGAGCTGAGGAAAGTGATCTGGAGATGAGGTCTTGTCTTTTTATTACTGCATTAGGAGTGACTAACACTTCAAAGGCAGTGAGCAAAGTCCCGTCAGTTGGATCAGGTGATTCAGGAACTCAGTGAGATTAATTCTTAGGGAATAAGAATATGGTGATCTTTATAGGTAGAATATGATTGGTTGGCACCATATGTCACCATTCATTGATGAAAATCAGGATGAGATTTCCCAGGTGTTGCAACTAAAACTAAAACTTCAGTTGGCACTGTTCTCACAACATGCAGGGGGGTTCTTTGAATTGCCCTAATCCAATTCCATAGCTCCTATCATAGACAATAGTGGGACACAGACCAATAATTTCTAATTAGGGTTGAAACCCATTTTCATTTTTTAACCAGTTGACAAGCTGTTCCAGCAGATCAAACTCTATCTGGATCATACCACCCCCTTCCTATTCCAGTGGCCTTCCCATCTACTATATTAACTGCTAAACACAAATAAAGAACATAACCTCTTCTCATTCTCTGTTCCCTTTCTTGGACTGTTGTCTTCCCCAAACACCCTACTGAACTATAACTAGTTCAGTTGCAACACAGGTAATGAGTTTTGAGCAAAAGAGTACCATAGGTTGGTATAAAAAGAGAAAAATATGCTTTAAATAAAATAATCTTCATAACAACTGTTGCCGCTTCTTCCTTTTATTGTTTTTAATTTTATGAGTTTTCTTTTGATTAGGAAAATGTTGTAACTGTGCTAAAAGCTGCAGTAAAGGGGAAAAGGAAAAGAGAAATTGATTCAAGATAATTTTATTAAGAAGAAGAGAAAGGGTTTTATACCCATTGATAGGCCACTGGGGGGTGGCATGTGGAAAGGAATTTATCTTGTTGTGTTGAGAATGTCCCATGACTGATCCTGTTAAGGCAACATAGGTGGATTACTTGGATTGATAATCAATTGTGCTATGGTATTAGGTGGACATGGGAAATTGCCCTTATTTGGCAATGGGCCAAGTTGAGTCAATAGGTGGGTTCTTATCCAACTCATTAGGGATTTGGCTTGTTGCAACACAAAGGCTAATTTTAATCTCTTGAAGGCTGAAGTTTATGGTTTGCAGAAGGTGGTCCCAGCTTCAACTTTGGAGGAACCTTGGGATGCTCTGAAGGTGGGCCAGTCCTTCCTGGAAGAGTTATTAGGCAATGTCAAGGTGGCTTATTGTGAACTATTTGAGGATTAATTTTAATGTATAGGTACTTCATCATTAGGAAATTGAATGTTTGCATGGGATGTGCATAACCTGATTTTGGCCTTTGATGAAATAATTGGGCATATGAAAATGACTCTAGAACAGGGAAAAGAAAACCACAATTGTAAAGAAGAGGTCAGTATGAAGTTAGTGACAAAGTTAGAAGGAAGACTTGTTACAGTTTTCAAACACAAATCTGGTGTTGAATTGCCTAATTGCCCAGTTGGAAACAGAGCTTGCTGAAGCTCAAATTCATAATTTTAGCAGTGAAAAGATCCAAGCTGGGTACAGCAATGCGGGCAGACAGGCCCCAGTTCCTCCACACCAAGGATAAGAACTGCATCTGTGCCTTGAAGATCATCAGGAAAGAGAAAAAAATAGCTCTGGAGGAGCAGGAAGTCAAGGCCACATCAGTAGGAAGCCCACCCAAGGACCCCATCAGCTCAATCCAGCCCATGAGCCCAAGCTAGTATTGCTTAAATTTGAGGCTGCCCAGTCCATGGTGTTCAAGGAGGTCTTTGGTTGTGCAACCCAAGGATGCTACTTTCATTTCTGCCAAACCTGACTCATAAAACTGAGGTCCTTCAAGGATCTCCACAGGAAGTATACATTATACACTTCTGGTATTATGAAGCAGATGATTGGAGGTACCCAGCAATGTGCTTTCTGAAAAATAATGACATCTTGAAGGCAGTGAATCTCCTGGATGTAGATGAATGAAATGGGGCCAACTTTGAGCTGATGACAGGCTTTGTTGAATACTTCAAGAATCAGTGGTCTGGAAAGCTTGTGGAGAAGAGATATGGGCCTGGCAAAAGCAAGACCAGCTGAAACTTTTTGGATTCTGTCTTGACAGAGGGTGCTAAGACCACCTTTACCCTGAAAGGATGGCACAACCATTTTTCCAAGTCAGTTGGAATTTGCAAGCCATTCTTTCAAAAGCTGCTTGTGGGACTGAAGAAATCCAAAGACAGGGCAAAAAAGAATCTCTAAGATATTGAAAATGAAGTCTCTCTCCCTTCAAGAAGAGCCAGTATGAACTCAAGAAGAACACCATGTATAACCTGGCCAGTTGATGCTACAAGAAGGATGAGATGATGGAATACCTGAAGAGGGTCTCAAATGCCATGAACTCTGGGCTTGAATAGCCGCTTGTTGCTTATAATAAATTATTTTCTTATCTTCTCCTATATTTATCTTAGAATTAATTGACCATTTTTTGTTTTTTTGTAACAAGTTTTTATATTTTAGGGATTTAAATTCCTTTTTATTTAAATGAGATAGTTTTAGTTGCTGCGGGGTTTTTATTGACCAGCATCTCAGAAAGAGCGTTTTTTACCCCACACAAATTAATTACCAAGACAGGAATAAAATGAATAAGCAATATAAATAATATAATGCAGAACCAAAACAGGTCATAAGCACCAGCTTGGCAAATCATTGTTACAAAAGATGCCAAGACACCACCTGTTAGAATAAGCAAGCACCAAGGAGCTACTTTTGGATATTAATAAGCACTGAGGTGCCATATATCATAATACTAAGTGACAAGACGCTGAGTCAATTCAAATGCAAGTGTTGACACAGCAATTAATTATTATTTTTTATTTGTTTATTCCCCAATTCCTACTCAAGGAGGACATAGCCAAGCCCAGAATAAAAGGCTTTTATCCTAAACCACCACATGACTACACCAGCAAGAGATTCTCTGTGCTTGGTAGATGGTAGCCAATCATATGTAATTATAAGGACATGTGGGACAAACCCAGAAGAAAAGAGGCTTGAACTTAGGTGTGATAGAGTGTCCTAGAATACATTGCTAAGCAGCCTAGGATAGAAAGAAGAGAGGTATAAAGAGGATAGTGGCAAAAGGAAAAAGGCATCAAAAATCCCAGCCAATCCAAGAGCTTCTATGCATTTAGAAGCCATCTAAATAAAGATTTCCTTTACCACTATATTAAATTCAAACCTGGTTGATACTATTGCTATCCTCATATATCTTAGTATCAGAACAAGTGTACTGTGCCCCTATTCCAATGTTCAAAAATAGTCACCCCAGTTCTCCCAGTGTGACAGTTACCCTTCATTTTTTGTCAAAATTTAAGCTTGGTCTAATATGCACTTTCTAATTTTATTAACTATTAAAGCTGGCAAAAGGTTGATTTTGATTTTTTGTCTGAAAATTGGTTTGTTTTTATTTGTATTTTGTTAGATTGATGGAAATCAGTGTGTGTAATGTTGTGTGGTGGAAAATCAGTTGATGTAATATCTTTCTGCCCCATCTTCTGAGTATAAGTTTGGGCTCTGTTGCCTTTACCTTCTTATATTAAACCAGCCATTACCTCCTGCCTTTTATCCTAATGTGCTCTGGTATCAGTTAGAATATGCTGACTTATACTATCCATTCAAGGATTCTCTCCCTCTTGGGAGATTCTGCCTAGTAGCCCACCTAGTTAACCTACTCATGGTAGGCATTTCAGTGGGTCTCCCCTTGATTCATTTTAATCTGGGAGCCTTCCTCCATGCAGTTGGGGAACCTCTTTCCACTAGATGGATCCCTGACAATTAAATAGTAACTACGCAGCCTTCCCAATCATAAATCTCAGCTATTTATTGTTCATCTGGCAAAGGACCCCTGGGTGTCTAGTTTCTGGAACCCTGACTGATAGATGATGGAATATCATGCAGCCTGATTTCACCAGTTTTAACCCGACAGATGGATCCTTGACTCCCATGGAAGAGGTTGCTACCCATTTTTGATCAACAAGTTGATTAAATCCATTAGTTCTGACAACTTTGGAGTCAGCTTACTTAACCGATAAGCCTTTTAATTAAGATAGACTATGCTTGGCATTATAGAAACTAAGGTGGTAACGTAGAACTCTGGGCCAGCGCTATAAGTTACATGATGCAAGAAGTACCAGTGGTTTGTTGGGCAGGCACCAGTTTTTGGACCGATAGGAAATCTAGCTGGAAGCCTAGATCGTAAAAATTGACTACTGACCAAATCTCTAATTTAAGCAAGTGATAGGCAATGTCAGCTTAAAGCCTTTACAAAATAATCTGCATCGCGATAGTAAACTAAATATCCACCTGCGCTTGGATGAGCAATCCCTAGCTTTAGTGGTGGAATCTGAGTTCACTCTGGAATTTTTACTAGACTTTTCAACGTGACATGCTCCACAAAGCCACATTCATGTATTATATCATTCACGTGTATGAGAAAAAAAGTTCAAGAAAATTGAAATTTTGACAATGCAACTACATTTGATACAACAAGGAAAAGGAAGTCTTGGTTAGCCTATGAAACTTCAAAGGGTATGTATGCTTTATATGATAAACTTAAGAGAATAGAAAGCCAAGCTTGGACTTCTTCATCTTCTTCCCTAAAGAGGAGGAGGAAGAGCTTGAGGACTGGGAAGAAGGCTTGAAATTGTTGGGATTTAAAACAGGAACTTGTTGGTGAGCAACATGTGAGTTGCTTGGTGGGGGTTGAGGCTGATATGGAGGCATGGGTGGGGGCACTGGAATCCTGGAAGGGAGGGGAGGAGGAATGTCATGGACATAATTTGATGGCATGTCTTGAGGCTTTGTGGGGATTGGCGGGGGCAGTGGTTGAGAGGGAAATATCTGTGGTGCGGGCCATTGGGGTGGATAAGGCACATGTTGCGGGATGTAGTTGAGATGATTTGGAAACATGGTTTCACTAGGATATTGCGAATGCTCCTGGTTTCCAAATGCAAAACCACCAACAGGAAAGCTAGGAGGGGGATATGGGGTTGCTTGAAACATGGGCTTGGTGTTGAATGAAGATGGGGGATAAGGTACCTCAGGAGGGGGTTGGTAAGAGCCTTCAGGCCTTCCCGTGGTATTTCCCGTGAGAGTTTGGTGATGGCCGTCGATAGATCCATGTTGATAAGGAATGCTATCGGGATGATAGTTTCCTGGGGGTGAATGATGCGAAGGATGGTCAGTAGAGGCAAAGCTGGTCGGCACGGGATAAACAAATCCATGATAAGCGTTGCTGGTCTGGGCATAGTCACTAGAAACTTGTGGCACTGAATGAACAACGCTGGCTGCAGGCTGGTGTTGGGATGTAATATCCTGATGCACACATGTGGAATGCATATATCCTGCGCCGTGAGTGTAAGAAGTTGGTGCAGAGGGGGAAGTGTCCTGTTGGGTTGGAACATTGTGTGCTATGTAAGCGTGGCTAGCTACAGTGCCATGGGCGTAAGAAGTTGGTGCGGAGGGTATAACTTCCTGTTGGGTTGGAACATTTTGCCCTGTCGAAGTGTAACTACTTGCAGCGGATTGAGGTGAGTTGGTGACAATACTGGCTTTGTTCTGATGGGTAATTTGGCCATTTGCTAATCCCGTTTGAAACAGCTGCTATTACTGCCGGTGCAACACTGGATTGAGTTACTTCATGAGAAGCTACATCGGGTGATTCAGAGGGCGGGATGATTGGAGGATGTGCCTTGGTGTCAGAAACTCCAGCATTGGATTTATCGGCAGTAGTTACGGGGGGCTTAGGCGGAGGATTAGATTCGGACTGCCGGCCTAGGATTGCTTCGATTGTAAATTTTTTCTTGGGACTCAATTTCAAGTCTGTCTTATTGGAATTTAACACATTTCCGCTTTCATTGGTAGAAGGTAAGTTTGAGTTCTCTTGGTCTAAACTGATTTTCTCAAGTGACTGAACAATTGTTGCTTCTTGTCCAGAGTGGCTGTTTGAAGTACTTTCTACATTGCTTGAGGTATTTGAAACAGGCTGTATTGATTGCGGTTGTGCTATCTCGTTTCCTTGTACGTTACCAAGGTTTCCGTTTGCAGGAGATACGGTGTGTGAGGTCTGAGACTCAATGCTACCCGGATTGCCCGATACATGCTCATTTATTTCGCTGGTGCTTATTGAGCATTGATCTCCTTGCTGATTGTTCGAGTTGATCTTTTGACCGGAATATCCCATTGTGGCCACCTCAGACTCCAAAACGGGGGGTGCATTCGCCATACTTGAATCGGTGGGTGAGCTTGGATTTAAAGGCCCTGGAGAAGACAAGGATGAACTTATTGTTTTTGTAGAGGTGATGGAAGCAGAGGGAGTATGACTAGCAGATTGAGTCTTCTGAACTTTGATTTCTGGCAGAGGCTTTGAAACTCCATGGCCTAGCGAGGAGATGGCCACTTGAGTGACTCCTGGCAAAGAAGTAGGCTCCGGAAGAGGCTTTGAATGGATCGAAGAAATAGAAACTGGCGCACCCTTGCCACCGATTTTGGACTGACGTCGAGTGAGCCCATCTTCAGTATAAAAAGTGAGTTCAAGGTAGATCTCGCCAGCGGGTTCTCCCTTGGCTGTAAGTTTAAACCAACTATCTTCTTCGCCTCGAACAAATATAGGAGCGAGGTCAATGAGGCATTCTCCAATAAATTGCGGTTCACGCTTCCATTCGGAATCTAAGCATTTGATCCTCAACATGTCATTAACAGGAGTGGGGAGCCTTTCGAACCGGATGCGGGAATTCCATTCTGGCCGAGTGCCTCCATTCTTATCAACCTTTGTCTTGTGGGAGTTCTTTCCAATTGTGAATTGCAAGAAGGGATCTTGCTTTTTAAAAAAATCCTTGTTAGGGAGATTACGCCCTTGAATTGCCAATATTTCTAAAACAACATAATCTTTGCCTGAGCCTGGCATTCTATTTTCCTAGAATCACTTTAGAAAATAAACAAGATGAGACAGAGTAAAAGACAGAACATGAGGTAACTTTTTTAAAATAAAAGTGATTCTAAGGGTAGGCCAAACATCCAAATATGAAAGTAAAATTTAATCATGACTTACCAATAAGTTGACTGCCAAAATCTGATTATCTTCTCGATATATAAGCTTTAGTCAAAGGCGTACCAGTGATGACCACTATGGAAGTTGATGGAAACTTCTTATTCCTTGGCAATGACTTGTTTTGCTCAAAGAACAGAGCAGGCTGTGCATTCTTATCGTTTACGCTGACTTGTCAAT
>CAKOGF010000246.1:0-13040 GCA_933228935.1 Pemphredon lugubris
ATTGACATGGTTTCTATCATATTAAGGGCCCAGGCCCAAAAGACTTTCTTGTGTGAATGGGCAGTACCAATTTAATAGAGTTTGGGTTTTTGGCAAACTTTTTTTTATTTTTTGCATTATTTTACTGATTCAAAAGTATCTCTGTATAGTGAAAGTCACTATTATTTGGTTTTCAGGAAATCAAATATATTGTGTGCTCTGACGTGGTCTAGATCTCTATGGTACTTAAGGACAGTGTCTACTCTTTGTTACACAAAGAAATATGGTATAATTGTGCCATTGGTCATCTTTTGATGAAGGGCATCATCTAAAACAGAAAATAGATATTATTTCTTATCTATCATGGTTTGGTTTATATATGTGGTTTCTTCAGGGAAGCCTTGATTATTCTTACGCATCACTAGGAGTGAGAAATCAGGATCAAATATTATGGTTCCTTGAGACTGTGATAAGAATATCTATAAGAGAGTGTCAGCCACTTTTAACTCTTATTGTCAGGAATGACAATTATTCTCCTCAAAGCCCAAGAGATGAGCTAAAATTTGAACCCTAACTGCTACTACCCATGGACCACCAGCCCAGATGACCAAGAGGTCAGCAGCCCACATTTTTTTGGATCAAATCCTTGTTGGGCTACCTCTGGAACTCAATAGAGAGGGCAAAGCGGTGGAACTTAACAGTAGGATTAGGTTTGTACTAAGCCAGCTGGTTAGCAAAAATGAATCATTAATGGATGTTACTTTAAGGCAGATATTACTAGAACTGTGTTATTGAACTCTTCTAGAAGCTTCTAGGGAGGGCGCACCAAAGTACACCAAACACACAAAAATAGAGTATGTTAAAAGCAGATTATTTTATTCAAATTGAATTTTGATTTTAAAATGTAGTATTTGGACAAAAAAATATTAGTGGGATACCCAAATCACTAGCCACACACACAAGTGGATGAGAGATCCAAGTTGCAAGACACAAGGGTAGGAATTGACATCGCTGTTTTGGGAAGTATTACAATTTTGAGAGGCAAAACCAAAGGATAGAAAATCTGAATCTGTCTCATGATACAAACCTATCATAGTAAAAATTGATAAAGTCTGGATGTGGCCATTCACAACAATCCTCCCAAATCCTGGCCACAAACAAGCTTGAACCCAAAAAAGACCTGTCATTTATTTTGCCTTAAAGCTTTCTGGGTTGATAGCTCTTATGTTCACAACTATGACTCTTAAGTTGTTAGTTGGGACCTGTGAATAAAATCCTACTTGTCCCTTTTTACAAGGACTTCTCAAAGAATAGAAAGTGAACTTTATTATGCTTTTATTTACAAAGTCTCTAGCCCAGCTGGCCTACGAGATTTCTGATAAAGAGGCAATAAAGGTTGTTCTTTAGGGCCCTCAAGTGGTACTTTAAATACCGCTCTGGGTGCAGTGTGGTGGCCTCTTGTCAGGATCCTGGGCATCTGGTCCTATCTGTGATCCTTTTCAGCTGACTTGTGATGGTCTGATTGGTTGTGACAAGTGGTGTAGGGTTTGGGAGAAGACAATATCAGGCCTCTCCTTTACAGCTGGTCCCTTGGCGTGCGCTGGTTGGTTGAATATGTGAGCCACTTGATTGGCTGAGGAATAAATCTTGGGATTTTCCGGCAGGAAATGGTTAGGGATTTACTGGCAGAGAATAACTCAGAATATACTGGCGGAATATGGTGACAGACTGCTGTGTATTAGATTGGAATTTACAACATGATCATGTCTGGTTCAAATCTGGCAATCAAGTCAATTATGTGTCAAACAAGGGATTTACCGGCAGTAAATCCCCCTGGGTTGTTATGTAGCTTATCAGTTGGATATAGAAGATAGAATAGATGGAAGCTGCAGATGCCAAAGATGATCTAATTGTTATAGTTGATTGTCTAATATCCAAATGAATTTGCCGGTGGAAATTATGAGTGTAATAGATTTACTGGTGGCAAATAGTTATCTTGGGGATTTGTTGGCGGTAAATGATGATCTGTTGATTTACTGGCAAGAAACAACTAACAGAAGATTTACCGCCTGTAAATCTCCATGACACTGCCAATCAGTGATTATCAACTTTGCTATACCATTTTGCTTTACCATCATTGATAGTCAATGTTGGGTGTCTTCACATTGCCCAAAGGAAAATTAATCAGACTGTCTAATGAAAGCAACAAAACCCCAAACACTAGCCTGATTAACTTAAAATTCTCCTTAGTAGCTAATCAATGACCTGTGCCTGAATAAAGCACATGCCACAGGGTCACTTCCAAGAGCTTTGCTATAGAACAGAAGGAATAGCTACCCTACCAGTATATCTAACCAATTGATGCCACCCTTTCACCAGTACCACCCCTGCAGATGCATCACCCATCTATCTCCCATTTCCCAAAGTTTTGAAGCCTCCCCCCAGCTGGTAAAGAGCCTGACAGTAGGACTTTATATAAACCCCAAGATCTTATGCCAGGGCTCATTGCCATTTTCAAAAAAAGTTATATTATTGGTTTTTCCTATTACTACTGTTTTTTATTTTAATAATCTTCCGGTTTAACTCTCATCTTTACAGCTCTCCTGCCCCTATGCCTTAAAATTATTAGCCTCTTGGTGTTTCCTTTGGCTCAATGCACTTCACCAAGTACCGCCTTAATCCAGAATATAAAGAACATACCTCCAAAAAATAATTGCACAGGACCTCACAGCTTGGATAAGAGAGCATACCAGATACAATAGACAAGCCCTGGTTTGTTACTAAGCCTTTACTATTTGACAACAGATATAAATATATCCCTGCCTACCAGCTGGACACGGAATTACCCATCATCCCCAGATTAATGCAAATTTCTACCCCTGAAATTTTACCTGATTACACCAACAGGCTATTTGGAATAAATTATATTACTCTATCTGGGGTAAACAACACTATTTTATCATCCGCTGGCCCATGATACTGGCAACCGCCAGAATTAACTCATACAGCATGTCAACTTACTGTATGTTGATAGTCAGAATTAAACACAACCTTATGTTGACAGCATTGAAAAGTCAGAATTAAGTTTTTACTTATGTTGACTACTAAATGTTGACACTTTTTTACTAAGCAATAAAATGTTTCCTGAACATTTTACTTAATAAAAAAGAGTCAAAATGCTTTTTAGAGTAATGTGACCCTATAGAACTCAAAAATACATCAAAAAGTTATACTTAAATATTGGTTTTATTAATAAAATTACAATTAAACATTATTTTACTATGAAATTATATATTTTTGCTATAAAATTATTTTTTACAACTATAAAAAGTAAGAAGCCTATAAACCAAAAAGATACTTTATAAATTTTTACACATCACTAAAAAAAACTATAAGCTCAAAGTATCTCATAAAAAGGTTTGGATAGTAAGAACTTAAAAATACATATGTTTTATTAGTAGAATAACAATCTAGACTATACAATACAGCTTATATCATATACTAAAATAATAAAAAGCCTTCTAAATCTATTAGAATATCATCAAATTATACTTATTTAGTTGATTACCTAGTTTATAGTAACTTTTATACTAATTAAATCTAATAAATATATGAAATTAGATAATACCCAATACATTTCTTAAAGAAAAACTAAATAGTGATCACCTGATTGCCATTAAGGACAGTTGCAATCTTCTTGATATAGCTTACAAGCTCTGAAATCTTGTACTTAGCCTTAACTACATCCTTAATCTTCTCCTGGTAGACTTTTTCTTTAGTAACTCTCTTCTTCTTGGATGAACGGTTCTCAATATCTCTGATGGATGAGACAGTCTTTCTCTGCTGAACTTTAAGATGCTGATAAAAGGTGTTGTATCTGGGCTTGATACCAAATGAAGCCTTGATATGCTTATGCCAGCCCTCTAAAGATGAAGTAGTTTTCATCTCATCTTTAAGCACAGCCTGGTAGCAGTTCCAATTGGCTTTAGCTCTGGGTCTGCTCCGGCGTGTATTTACCTTACATCCAACCCACTGTGGCTCATAATATTCAATAAAAGGAGTGAATGCAGTCTCATGCTTTATGGTGTATGCATCTTTGCATAGAAGTTCAAAGGCCTGTCCTGTATGCTCAGGCTTAATAAAGGCCAGGGCTACAAATTGTTGAATCAGAAATTTGCATTTTCCTGAAGTGTCCAAACGGTGAAGCCTGCTGAGCTCAGATTGCCCCTTCAGTTGTCTATTAACAGCCTGACAATAGTGAAAAAAACACCCCTGAACCTCTCCATCAAAGGTCTTTGTGAAAGCGTTGTATTGGGCTGTTTCATAGTCCATTACTATAGTTTTGGGTCCAAGAGCTCTGTCTATAGCTTTCTGTTCTGCAGCAAGAGTAGACTCATCCTTGTCTTCATTGTCAGGATTGGCTCTTGTGGTAGGGCCAGGGGTGGTTTTTTTATTACTAGGCAGGGCCTTGATACTCTCCTGAAGAATCTTGAAAGCCCTGGTATAAATCTCTTCAGTTGCCCCAGGGAGCAAAAAGTAAGCAAATGGAAGCAATTAGCCTTCAACAATAGAATGTATAACCCATAGCTGGTAAAAGAGACGGGGGCATACTGCAAAAGTTCCATCACATAACCAGGTTTCAGAATCTCTTAGCTGCTCTAAGTTTTGCTGTGTAGCATAGCATATAATCCTTGCTTCAGCTGTAGGTCCATCATCATTTAGAAAAAATACCTCATCTTCTTCAAAAATCTTCAGCTCTTCTGTCAGAAAAAGATCACCTTGAACCATGGCACTTTTTTTCTGGGGCAGATGTCACGGCGCTTATCACATATATACTTTACTAACTGCTCACGGTCAGGAATAAGCTTGAGGCTTTCATTGCTAAGATGCTTGGTATCATTTACTGCTAGATCAGAGGCCTTTATATCTTTTGAGACTGGAATCATTTGATAGAGGTACCACTCTAGAAGTTTTTCAAGAAGATTTGTAGGTGGGTTACAAGTGTGTTCACCCTTTTCACTGGTGACTTTGCCCCAACCTTCAGTATTGATCCTGGCAGCACAGCTTCTGTCTTCACACACAAAATGCTTGCTTCTTCCACTTCTTCTCTGATTGTTGCAATTAAAAATGTAGCCATCACTAACTCTACTTGCACCTTCTTTGACAGACATAAGGGGGAAAAAGCGAGGGAATTTCTTTGGAAGCTTGAACTCCCCCTTGACATTTCATATGTTGTGCACCTTGAGAGGATCCCAAGGCCCAATGGGTGCTTGATGATAGTCAGAAAGATACTCAGCAGGCTCTTCTTTATTGACACTGGATGAAGAGGATGGGGGTGATGGCTCAGCAGATGATGGAGGTGATTGTTTTGGGGTGGAGTCATCAGGCTTTTTGGACTGGAAAGGGCTTGAATCCTTGGTGCTATCATGGTCTTCAGGGTCCTTGGGAATCTTTTTTATTCCTTGTTTGTTTATAGGGATCTCATCTCCTTCAGACTCATACCAACTTGGAGAAGAAGAAGAATCAGGGGAGGGCTCTTTTCTTGATTCTGGACTTTTCTCTTTTGGCTTCTGCTTTCTGGAGGGAGCTTTGGCTATCTTTTTGCTTAAAGAAGAGCCCTGTGCCTTTTCAGAGGCTTTAGGTATCTTTGAGGCAGGTTTGGGGGTTTTTCAGGCTTCTTTGATGATTTATCCTGTAAAAAAATGAATTAATAATCATGAACTAATAAAAATTAAATAAATATAAAATAAAACATTATTATTTTTATTTTATTGTGAGATAATGATGAAAGGAGATATTTCTAGTTGTTTTGAGGGTTGAATCATCAATATAAATATTAAAATATAGAAGTTAAAAATAAAAAGTCAACTTTCTTACAGTCATCATGGTTAAAAAAAGTGAATATAGGCTGCTGACATAAAAAGTTACTCAATTCTGACTGTCAACATACAGACAATCAGCATAATTAAGGAAAAACACTATACAAATCCACTATAAAGCTTGCTTAGGATCTAGCGGAAGTTGATTTTTAGGCTAAATATTGGTTAATTTTAAATATTAAAATTTTAAATCTTTTTATGTATAAATTTTTGAAATAAAATAACAGGAATTGTAGAGAAAAGCATAAAGTACACTACTGAGTACTTTAGACTACAATATCATACCATTATAATGGTGCTTTTTGTTAAGTGGCAGTGTTTTACTAATGAAACAGGCAAGGTGTCAACATGGGGACAGTCAGCCTTCCTTTATATTAGTTTTACTATGTAATTTTGCTTAATTTATGTCCCCTTTGTTTGCTTACCCAGCCTCCTTTGTTATGATTCCAAAGGCATGTCAATTTGACATAGAGTCAACATTTTATTTACATATATAAATTCTATTTTTAACATATGAGTTTGAGCTTAAGTCAATTTACGGAATTAAACTAAAATAAATACAATGAATATAACATAGCAATAAATAGCTTCATAATACAAAGAAAATTATGAAATTTAATGACAGGCTTTGTTTACTGTTTAGCTTATTATGAGTGTAATGAAAATCTAAAATAAATAGAGAAAAATGGATATTTTTAGAATATTGTATATTTTATTAAGAATAATCTGGAATCTTAATTGGTGTCAACATCCAGATGTTCCTTAGAAGAGTCAACATTAAGACAAAGTTCCAGAAATTTCCATTTTTTATATCAAGTTTCATTATAATTTGAGCTTAAAAAAAAGCCTTTGTTAAAATGGTGTCGACATTATACCTGTTCCATTTTAAAAATGTAATTCTGACTTAATAGCTTGATAGGAAAAAATAGCTTAGTTTGGTAGAATCTAAATTTTGACGGTTAAATGATAAAATTATGCTGACTTACTGTATGTTGACAATTTGTTGACATACAGTAAGTTGACATGCTGTATGAGTTAATTCTGGCAGTTGCCATGATACTGGGTGGGAAAATTACTCTTGTACCTCTTCAAGTTAGCCCCAATTGTATGGTGGGTGTTGCCTGCCCATTGTGAGGACTTTTACATTCCCAAAAACAACAGCCTGTCCACATGCAGTTGGTTCACTGACACTTCTCAAGGTTTCAAGGCAATCAAAATGAGATATAATGTATTAGTTTCATCCATTTGGCTTTTCTTCTAGACAAAGAGATTTTTAACTTTTAAAAAGTCATTTGTGGTCTATATGACAAATAAACTCTACTTGTTGGTCTATATTACCTTGTCACTTGAAGAGACAGAGTACCATAGCCAGTATCCCCATGTCATTTATAAAATAGCAGAATTCTTTAAATATGATTGTAAAGCCTTTTTAAGACATATAGAGGTAATTGACTCCTTAAGTTTTGATGTGGATTACCCCTCCAATAGCTATGTCAGAGGCATCGGTCTTCAATTCTTAATCACTGTATCTCATGAGATATTGAAGCAAGGGTACTTCTATAATTTTTTACCTGATATATGTGATAGAGGGACATTCAATACACTGCTTTTAGGGATAAAGAAGTGGCAATAAGCCATCATTCCCAGAAAATGAGAATTTCATACCAGTTTATTGTCAAAGTTTGTTAAAGATGATCTTAACTTGTCTGTGTCTGGCCTCATTTCTTTGAAATCCATCAGGTAATCTGGGAAGATGAGCTAGTGCTTTTAAAAATGAACTCAAAAAGTTTGACTAATATTTGATTCTAATTAAGTGTATGTAAAACTGTATGGAGGTTAACATAATATTGCTCTTTTTGCTGGGCTTTAGGCAATGATGTTGGACAGTGTTTTCAGCAAATAATTTTTAATTTAGATATAAAAGATTTATAGGCATTGATCATCCAAAAGTTGAGGACCATGTACTTAAATATATCTTACTTAGTGTGAAAAGCTATTTTTGGGATATCTTTCTCCTTTTTTATTAGGTCTTGCCAGAAGTTAAATATATAGCTGAAAAGAATTTTTTGCCTCTCAAGGTAACAAGAAGTTCATCAATTAGTGGCAAGAAATAGTGGTTCTTGGCGGCAACTTTCTTCAGGCCATAACAATTTATTTATGCTATAAAAAGCAAAAAAATCTTATTAATTCATATGAAAATCTATTTTCAGGATTAAATTAATCTGCCATCTAATATGGGGACTATCATTAAAACTATTTCCATACCACATCAGTTATCATAATCAGTAACCCACCTATAATGTACTAATAGAATTAGTCACATGATATTGCTGATTAATATTAAAAAACCCTGTATACATGAAACTCCCTGGTAGCCTATCAATGGGTATAAAAGTCCTTGTTTTCTTCTGAATAAATATATCCTAAGTCTACTTCTATTTCTCTTTTTATTTCTGTAACTGCAGCTTTAAACACAGCTATAAAAGTGGTAGCACAGATAGTTTTTTATCCTATCATTTTTAGACAAAATTATTATCCATAATTATGTGAAAAAAGCACACCATTAACAGCTAATGGGTGCCCTCCCCAATGGATGACAACCCTATAATGTGGGCACTGTATTGCTTGAAGTATTAACCCTTTGGAATTAACTACTTTTATACAAAGCTCAGTTTAACGCCATCTCTGCTTCTGAAGGTCTAATTATGCCCACACCTGCAGCTGATCTTAACATCATGTCTTCCCACATTGTCACCTGCTTGTGATGTGCCAAGATTGGGTCCTTCTTCAGTTTGCACACCAAGAGCGCCAAAACCTGGCTGAGAGTTACCTGGAATAAGTTAAAATAGATGAAATGTCTAGAAACTTCTGGATTCTGTAAGTGGCCATTTTTCCGACAGAATACACTGCTCTTTGGTCAGCATAATGGTTTGAAAGCACCCCAATAGAGGAAAGAACCTGGGACAGCTTTCAGAAAGCCTTCCTTGCTAAATTTTCAAAACAAATGTCAGAGTTTCTTGTGGCTTGGGAGATGCAGAAGCCAAAATAAGCAGGTAACTTCAAAGATTATATTCACACCTGGGAAGAGCTCCACAGCTTGGCCCCATTTGAGGTAATCTTTGACAGTCCCTCAACTCTTCTCAAATTCCAGGATGGATTAAAGTCATATTTACAAAGACATATAATCATGAAATGTTTTGGACTTTAAAAACACCTACAGCACAGCTAAATTGGCTTATGACATTGCATAATACCTCCACAAGCACACTCAAGCAACTCACTCAGAGGTGACTAAAAGAAAATATGCCTGTCCTTCCCAGACTGACCACGTGCAACACACCAAAAAACTCTATTATTGGCCTCAGTCTTCAGGCTTGTCTAGACAGTGCAATAAAACTAACTTTATTAGCAACCCTTCCCAGAATAGTGAAGGGACAGGAATAGAAGAGGGCTCAATAATCAAGTCAGAACCCTCACCCAAGACAGCAACTTGTAACTAGTGCCACCTGAGTCTTGCCCATGTAAAGTGGATAAAATTACCATGTGTAAAGTGCCATCTGAAAATATCTCCTCCTTACCATGGTCAAAAACAGCAATAAACTATGCACTACCCATTTAATGTTTGAAATTACAGAGGGCTTATCTTCCTGGAATCAAGAGCAGTCTAAACTCTAGTGAATTAGAAGCCTATCAAGAATATGAAGCTCCTAACTGTTTCTAGAAGTATCAAAAGGGTTGAACTTGCCAATAGCACTTGTTGCCCATAAAGGAGGGGAAAAAACCTTCAGTATACAGCTAGGAAAGGTCAACAGAACTATCAGAGTACCCATTCTGAGTTCCACACATTGTGGCATTGTCCTTGGCCTGGACTAGCTGAAAAAGAGCAATCCACAATTGGATTGGGTCAAATTTACTCTCACTATATAATGTAAAGATAATTACTATTACATCTACCCCAAATCAGCCAACAAGCTACTCAGTGACCATAGCTTTGTAAGGATCACCAAGGCACAGGAGAAACTGGCTGACCTCAGTAAGGTTGATTGGGACTCCTGCAACTATGAAGCTATATGTTTTAACTCTGTTAAAATCCCTTCAAAAGAAAATGAGGCGTTCCACCCTAGAATCAAACAATACATAGAAGTCTTTATGAAAAATCTCCCTGGTCTACTGCCCCAACATCACATCAAAAATTCAATTCAGTTTAAAGGAAGTTTTACCAAAGGTTTTTCCATATACAAGCTAACCCTAAATAAGAGTGATGCCTTGCAAAAAGATCTTGGTGAAGCACTATACAAAGGACTTATTTTTCTTCATAATACCCCATGAAGCAGTAGTATTTTTGTGGCCAAAAGGAATGCTCCTTATAAATAATTACATATCATTGTTCCCTAAACAAGATAAAAGTAAAGAATAACTACTTCTTATCCTTAGTTAATGAGCTCTTTGATACCTTGGGAGGTGCAAAATACTTCTCCAAGATAGATCTGACTGCAGACTATAATTATATCAGATTCAAAGAAGAGAATGTTTCTAAAAACAGCCTTTCAAACCAAGTGTGGGTCTTCTGAATTTGTGGTCTTCTTTTTTGGAATGACCAACACACTCTCAACATTTTTCACCTACATGAATGAGTTATTTGTCAAAATGATTGTGACACACACTTGTGTACCTAGACAATATGATAGTATACAGTGACACCAAAGAACAGCACGACTTTGATCTTCAACGGTACTGAAAACACCCAAGGCAAGTAGGCTACTAGCTAATCATCCAAGTTTATGTTTTACTAGAAAGATATTCCCTTGCTTGGTCACCTAGTAGAATACAAGGGTATAAGGCCCAATCCCTTCAAAATTAAGGCAATCTGCAACATTCCCCCACCAAGTAACCAATCTGAACTTTGCACCTTATTGGTTATGGTATTTTACTGTTGAAATTTATCTCAACTTCAGCGTATTGACCACCCCTCTCTTGCAGATAGCATGCAAAAATGCAAAGTTTAAGTAGATTCCTCTACAATATTACAACTTTTGACAGCTAAAGCAAAATCTTATGGGAGCAGATCTACTGCAATACCCCATGTAATAAAGGGGCTATCAATTATAAACCAATGACTCTGGCATGGCTATTGATGAAGTACTATGCATCAAAATCAAGGAAGACAATTAACCCACTGTTGCTTAAAAATCACACAAATTAACAGATGGAGAATGGTGCTACCCAATTCAAATTAAAGAAGATGTTGGCTATTTCATACTGTCCATTGAATTGGAAATTTCATCTAGACTTCCAGAAGAAATTTTCCTGCCTGAAAGACCACAAATCTCTTGTCTACCTTAAAACATGATTCAATGTTTCAAGCAGACCAGCTAAATGAATGGAACTAATCCAAATATACCCCATGCTAATTAAATACAAACCAGAAGATGAGTCAAAAGTAGCTGATGTCCTATCATGTCTATACTTTGAAAGTCAC
Source organism: Pemphredon lugubris (assembly GCA_933228935.1). NCBI lineage: Eukaryota > Metazoa > Arthropoda > Insecta > Hymenoptera > Crabronidae > Pemphredon > Pemphredon lugubris. The sequence continues at coordinate 11,338 of CAKOGF010000246.1, forward strand.
ATGGAGTAGCAGGACTTGATCCTGACTGGCCCACCCTTGTTATGTTTAAACAGAAAAAAGGTTTTCCTGAAGAAACTACTGAACCTTCTCAAACTATGGCTTTTAAAAATGTCCACTTGTTTGTTGATGTCCATTGTTTTCTTCACCAAAAAATGACCAATGTCACCAGTGTCTCATATGTTTCTGTGTCACAAAGAGTAAACACAGTTTTTAGCTAACATAATATCTAATTCATACCATTCATGTAACCTGTATAAGTTCCTTGGAACCAATCATTGGTGGCCCACATAATACAGAACACCTTCAAATTAGTAGATCAGTGTGAAATATATAAGGAATTTGCTAAAACACATGCCTCTCCAAAATCAGTACTAACTATCCCCATAAGCAAACCCTTCAAGGTCTAAGCCCTCAATATAGTGAAACCAATGTCAGAAATCTAATGATAACAAAAAGTATATTATCACATCTGTAGAGTATGTAACCAGGTAAACTGTTTACAAAGTAAAGTATCAGCATAAAGGCAACAGAATTTTAAGGTTTATTGGCCAAGAAAAATAGCTAAATTTAGCACTCAAGAATCTTTTGATTACCAACAGAGGCAAAAAATCCTATGGCAGAAAAGACCAATTTGTATCTTGTCAAGCATGGCTTCAACCATACCTTTGTCACACCATACCAGCTACAGCCAATAAAAAAGTGAAAAAATTTAATGGTTCATTAATTCTGGTACTAGCCAATTTATCTATAGATGACCCCATCAAATGGGAAGTCAATCTACCCACAGCACTAATGGTATACCAAGTGCGGCAAAATGGAGAACTTGGTACAGTCCCTATGAGAAGGTCTTTGGCACCAAATCTGAGATCAAGACAACTAATAACATTGCTTGTTTGGTTCTTGCATCTAAGGCGCCCAGCAGAGACAACCCTAAGGTAGCTGTCATTCAAAAAATACAACCAGAACAGATAGCCAAGAGTATAAAAGCAATGTAACAACTAATCACAAAATGTTTTGAGATAAGGGATAAGGTCTGGGTCCTAAACCCAAATATATCAAAGCTTCAACCAGAAAAAATAGGCCACATCATCATCCTACAAGTCTACTCCCAACAACACCTACCTTTTAAAGGCACTCATCAAGAGATGCAAAGATAAGGTAATGTTGTAGCTGCACTAAAGGCTGTAATTAAAGGGGAAAAGGGAACGTAGAAATTGGGTTAAGATAAATTTATTGGGAAGAAGAGAAAGGGTTTTATACCCATTGATAGGCCACCAGGGGGTGATATGTGGAAAGAAGTTTTATCTTGTTGCGCTAAGAATATCCCATGGCTAATCCTGTAAAGGTGACATAGATGGATTACTTGGGTTGGTAATCAATTGTGCTATGGTGCCAGGTGGACATAAGAAATTGCCCTTATTGGGCAATGGGTTGAGTTGAGTCAGTAGGCGGATTCTTATCCAACTTGTTAGGGATTTGGCTTGTTGCAACAGTAATGCATGATGATTGTCTAATATTATGAAAAAAAGAATAAAATAATGGGAAAGCATAATTTCTAGCCATCACCCAACAATTTAAGCAATATTTCATGAGGGCTTTCAATGACTTCCTCTCTGATGTCTTGGATAATAGTACCCCCTAAGAGACCCAAGGGAGAAAGTTGTTGTAACAAATTTAATTCTTAGTAAGTTGGATAGCAACCC